>WEIU01007045.1:259319-290588 GCA_013389925.1 Aegithalos caudatus
TTTTTTTTTTTTTTATTTTGGCAAGAACAACTTCAAAATATTGGGTTTGGCTTTAGCTGTGTTCCACCATTGGACTCCAAAATCAATTATTTGCATAGCCCTAAGTGTAAGGTAAACCTCATCAATCTCCGTAAAGGGAAGAAACTTAATAACCAAATCTTTCAATGAAAGGATACATTACCATCAGAGGCACAATACATTAAGACAGTTTTCCAGTATTTAAGGATCCTCAAATTCTGCAGAGCATGTGAAAACCAATAGTGGAAGGCAAAGGAGCTCATGTGCTATAATCTCATAACATAAACTACAAATACAACCTCTGGAACTAAATATCACCCTTTGGATGTTTTCTTCTGGAGGCTGCATCTGATGCTAAGAGAGAAGTAAATAGAAATCTCTGGTAACAAATGTATCTCAGGCAATAAATGTATCCACAACCTTTTAGTTAGGGTTGGGGGGATGCAATAAGAGCAATTGGCTGATGCCTAGTGCCCTGGTCTGGCTTTATAAAGGTCAGAAAGAGGAGGTGAGGAGGGGGGTGCTTCCACTTTGGGTAAAAGAGAGCCTTGGGAGCATGAAGCCTTGCTCTGAAATGAGTAGCAAACCAGTCAACTGATTATTGGTCAGGATCATCCCATCCCTGGTCCCTGGGAGGACAGTGGAGCAAATTCTTCTGGAAGACATATCTAGACATAAAGGAGAGAGAGATTACTGGCCTGGCATCTTGATCATAGAATTATCATTACTTAATCATAGAATAATAGAATATCTTGAGTTGGAAGGGACTCACAAAGATCATCAAAGCCAAACTCCCGGCTCTCCACAGGACAGCCACAATTCATGTGCCTGGACATGGCTTCCAGAAGCTGCAGTACCAAAGGCAAATCATGTCTGACCTGTCTGATTGTGGTTTTGCTGAGATGACTGGCTCAAAAAACAAAAGCCTGTTAGCAAGGCTTTAAGCACACTGTCCCATAACACCATTGTGCTCAAATTGGGAAGGTCTGGACATGGTGGGGGGATCACAAAGCTGGTGAAAAAAATCTGTCTGGGCTTTCCCACTGAAAGAATAAAGGTTAATAGCTTGAACTGATCACCAGCTGAGTGACATTCTTTAGTGTTTGATAAAGGGGCAGATACTGCTTGATATCTTTATTAATAGCATGTATGATGGAACAGAGTGAACCCACGGCAAGTACACCAAGGACACCAAAGTGGGGAGAGGAAATAGAAAGTAGGGCTCCTATTCAATGATATGTCAGCAAGCTGATGAAACAAGCTGGCAGAAACCTCGTGAAGTTTAATGAAGATGAATGCAAATCTGCAATAATCCCAGCCAGCACTATGGATTGTGGACAAACTGCCTGGAAAACAACTCTACAGACAGCATCCTGGGGGTCCAGGAGGACAACAAGTTTGGGTGAAGAAGATCAGGAGGATACTGGGCTGCATCAGCAGATGCCAGCTGGGTCAGGGAAATGATTTCCCTGTACATTTAGTGCTTGTGAAACCCCTTCTGTAGAATTGGGTCAGGGTGTCCAAAGAGGCTGGGGAAGTCCACATCCTTGGATATAATCAGGTCTTGGCTTTCATGACCCCCCACCCTCAGATCTAGCTTAGAAGCTGTCTTTCCTTTCAGTACAGGGCTGGGTGGGGTGACTGCAGTGCTCTCTATCGCCCTTTTTTTTTTTTTTTTTNAGTCAGGTACTGTTGTCTGAGGCCCCAGTTATAGTATTGTTTCAAATGGCTGGTGGTTTTTCAGGATTAAGTGCTCACAGCTGCAGAGGGTAAGCAACGGACACAGCCCTCTCTTCATTGTGTAGATTTATTCTTGCCTAGAAGAGCACTGAATTCCTAAATACATCCTTGAGCTGCCTTAAAGACTGAGAAAAGTGCACCAAAGATGGTGAAAGGCATTCTGGACCAGCTTGAGGAGGTTCAAGTCATCACTTCCCACTGCCTGGGAAAGAGCTCTATTCAGCAGGTTATCTGCTACTCTTGGTTTAGGCACTGGGAGCAAAAACAAGAGGTCTCTAGGAAACTGAGGCACTTCCAGCCCACATGGTTGTTGGATCAGGCCTTTAGTGCCATCTGAATGACACATATCTGAAGTGCTCAGATGAGTAGCAAATGAAGCATATTTTAGCACAGTACTGCAAAAATGTCAGTGACACTTGATAAGCTCATCTGTCAAGCAAAAAGAAAAATCAGCAATAGCTCTTCAGAAAAAAAATGCTCTTTTACATCTACAAAAAACCCAAATGCCTGTGCTTTATATCACCAAAACCAATTTTCCTTGGTTTTAAAGTGTTAAAAAGAATTCTAAGACTTTAGCTCACAAAGAAATTAATAATTTTCCTTTTAATAAGCAGTTATGGCATTAGTCATCTCTTCTGATTCACAATGAAAGCTACAGGGCGCAGTGGGATGTATTTACCCAGAGAGGTGTTGAATTTTGTTAGATATGTAGACTTTTTAAAGTATTATTACTTCAAGTTTTATATGTGAAGGAAGAAAGGCACAAAGGCTTCAAAACTGGAAATGGCTGAGTACAGCTAAACAAATGGTGTGTCAGAAAGAAAATTCATCAGGAAGTCCTGGCCCTTCTTACATCAAAGGTCTTTTGTGGGTTTTTCTGCACATTTGTGCCTCCTTTAAAACTTCTATGAATGACAGCTCTGGCCCTCCTTCTCTTGGCAGGAGCCTCCTAGAGGATGTCTCCCGACCATGGCTCATCAGGATAATTGTCCTTTTTTTTCCTGTGCTCTCTCTGCTAGCTGCTACAGGTTGCTCCATGTTCACTTTCCTGGCTGTGCAGGAGTTCAGTGCTGGCAACATGGATGAGACTGTCCTATTCAAGTAACTCCCAGTGTGGTATGTAAATTCTGGGAACCATGCTTAAAGACTATGAAAGCACACCTTCCCACATTCTTTCAGGAGTGCCATAACCCCCAGCTTCTGTACCTCCATCAGGATATTTGAAAAGGGCCAGAGTGCTGGTCCACTCACAGGAGGTCTGGATCATGTTGTGATGAGGATCTGTAGCAGACCTATCTTTATGAGCTCTCTGATTTCTTGTTGATGCATTGGGAGGAGTTTCTACACCTAAAATTTAGCCCAAACAACAGCAACTTTTACACATATTATGTGTAAGTTGGTGTGAACCACTATCATCCTTTAACTTAACACATACCTCTGAAGCTAAACTGGCCTTTTGCATGTATGTGTGGGTTTGAAGAGGAACTAAAAAATGCTTCTAGCTGTAAATAGTAGGGAAAAACAGCTAAATAAAAACTACTCATAAGACTTAGTTGCCTGAAGGAAAAGACACCTGTGGAAATGAAATACATCCTAAAGCATAGTTTGTGTTGCAATGAGTTGTGGAAAAATATACAGAAACCTGAGAAGAGACACTGGCTTTTGTGCTTCTCCTCTGATTCTTCGCAGTCAAAGGAGTCAGAATAATTACTTTCACCACAGTGAGAGGGTGATTCAAACACAAGTCTTTGGTTTTACCTTCTGGTCTCACCCTCAAGCTGTCACTTGTCTCCTCTGAGCAGTGGAGTTAAATGATGTGTCCCACCTCTCTGCTTGTTCCCATGTTTCAGTCAATGTCTTAAGGGGGATTTGTTGGGGATTTTTTGGTTGTTTGCTTTAAAGGCGAGAGTGGTAGCCTCTGAATTAATGTACTCTAAACACTACAGATTAGAGCTCAAATTAAGAAAGAGGCTGGACTGGATTACAGCTGAAAAGTAAATCCTGGATTAAGTCAAGTTAGCAAATCACCTTTAAAACAGTATACATCTATATAATGCCTCAAACATTCCAGGCTTAGACTTTCAGTTTTACTCTTGTACTGACACTCTAAAATGCCCAACTTTCTTCTTTTTCTTTTTCTTTTTCTTTTTCTTTTTCTTTTTCTTTTTCTTTTTCTTTTTCTTTTTCTTTTTCTTTTTCTTTTTCTTTTTCTTTTTCTTTTTCTTTTTCTTTTTCTTTCTTTTTCCTTCTCTCTTACCTGTATTAAATTTTTTTAAGTTTTTCTCTATGACCATGCAGACATGTTAGCTGGTTAGTCAGTTGAAAAACTGTACCTGAAATTTTGGGGTAGTTCAAAAGCCTGAAAAGAAGTTTAATGCTTATAAAAGTGAAAGAGCAACAGCACTGGCCTGACTCATACCCTGTAGGAGTAAGTGCTAGCATAAACCTCCCTACATATATCTGCTGGTTCATCTCTGGCCTTTTAACAAGCTGCAGTCTGTATTAACTCATTACAGTGCAGTAATTGCAAGTTTTGTTAAGAGTCTTCCTTTTCCTGGTTGAAATCAGCTTTCTCAGCAACTACTGAACTGGATTTTTACCATCAGCAGTTTTTATTATCGCATACAATTAGAGTGCTTGAGCCGAAGTATGACAGTTTTCTGTTAAAAATCACTGCATGTGTTAGTAAATGTATAGCTCACCAACCCCCTGCTAGATTTGGGGTGAATGTGGCATTTGCATGCAGTATGTTCCCTTGCATGCAGTCTGTTCCCTGCCTCTCTAGTCTCTGGTGTGCCCTAGAGATGCAGCCTGACTTGTGACAGAGAACCTGAGCAAAAGGAACATTTCTGCCCAAACACGTCAGAGATGGGGGGACACAGTGGTACAAGGAGCGCTCTGTGGTGCCTCTGCTCCATGTGGTGCTGCAGCAGTGCACAGCAGGCAGAGGACACTTGGTTGTCCCTTTGCCATGCAGAGGGTTCTGGGTCTCAGGGCACGCCAGGTCAGTCATGATTTTGGCTTGAACCTATATTCTTCCTCTTGCTGGCACTGACCAGTGAGGAATATTTATTGTGGATACCACTGTGCTGCTCTGGTGTGTGTCCAAGAGACAAAAGCAGGAGGAGGACCAGAAATCCTGTGCTTTGCTTTCAAAGTTCCTCCATGGCTGCATTTCCTCTCCAACCAAGCCCTAGAGGAGATGAGATGAGCATATGTTTATGTTTCCCAGTTATTTTCTGAAATGGTCTTCACTGGAATGTTCATTCCAGCTTTGTTAATGAATTTTTATTCATTAACAATGTGTTCAATGTGTTCAAAGTAATTTTCTCTCCTCCTACTTCCTTTTTTTTTTTTTTTTTTTTTTTTTTTTTTTTTAATTTCTTTTGTGGTGCAAACACAAGTTTTTTTAATTACTTTGCTGTGACAATTCAAAAGTTTTGTCTTTCCACTTGACTTCCTAAGTCCCTGTAGGACTGATCTAGAGTGTGGAAATCCACAGTTTTGAGAAAATAGGTGTAACAAAGGATGCTTGTTTAGGGTACTTTGGGGTTCAGGAAGATCAAGGGCCCAGATCACTAACAGGAGTGAGGTAACTGAATAGTTTTAACAGCCTCATCTAGGCAGAGTATGACATCTGCAGCTGTGCAGTAACACAGTATGTAATGGGAGATAAAGTGGCAGAATCTTGTCCAAAGTCACCTGAGATACTGCTGAGTTTGTAAACCATTCATGGACTTAAAAAAACCCAAACAAACAAATATGCAAAGGCCTGGAATGGTTCTTGGCAGATCTGTGAACAGCCTGCTCCAGCATTATCTTGTTTTTCTCATACTGATAACATCTACAGGAACAGGGTGCTGGAAATGGGAGCAGATCATTTTTCAAAAAGACAAAAATTACATTCATTAATTTGCAAGTGATATAACTTTTTCTGGTACTTTCCCTTCAAATTAAAATGACTTGTCAGGCATATTTCCAGCATGGCATGAGGTGAATTAGTAGCAAGATTATGATGAACATAAAGAAAACACTGTCAGGTTCAATTCCTCTCTACATTTGGGGTTGGGGAAAAAAAGCCAACAAAACAAGGCACCAAAACCAATGGAAAGATTTATGGCTGGTCTGTTTTTCAACCTTAACAAAAATGGCTAAGGAAAATGAGAATGCAAACATTCCTGGAGGGGTGACCAGAACTCATACTGCAGTTCTTGTGTTGGTGTGGAGGCTCCCCAGCCATGGGATGAGATCCTCCTGGAATGCAGACCACTGCAAAGTCTACGTGACCCAGCACAGGTTCAGCAGCTATGGCTTCCTCTGGTGCTACCTCTCCTTCCCTCCCCAAAAAAATAGGTCTATAAGCACCTGTCTGAAAAACATGTCTTGAAAAAGCTGCTTGGCTTGCAGCCACCTTCTCCACTGGGAGAAACAAGGGAGAAGGGAGGGGGAGCTTTTACAGTGAGTTTAAGCATAAAATTTGAGTGCTTGTTAATAACACTCAATCCAGCTGTAGCCCAGTGGTGCAAGTCCATGGCATAGGCAGCTCTGCCCATAAAATGTGACCTCCAAGCAAGCCCCCAGGAAGCAGTATGATCTGCTGGGGACAGCCACAGGTGACAACAGTCCAGGCTTTGCAGCAGCAAAATGTTTCTCTCATCAGCAGATCCAGTATGTTAAACCTGACACTCCCAGAGTGTATGAGAGGCAGAGGAGAAACTGGTGAGGAGAATAGCCCTCCAGTGCTTTGGGGAGACCACACTCAGCCTCCTGAAACGTTTTTCTCTGTGAAAATAGTAACTAATCACCTGGGTTGTGTAAGTGGGTCAAGCTATATTATTCAAGTCCAATTTTAATGAGCTGAGCCCTTGCAGTCAGTCAGTCCATAGCCATCCTGTAATCAGGCATGGTTATTTTAGAAGCTGACAGCTCTAGTGGGGCAGAGGCGGACATCAATTCAGCCACTGTACCTTTCCCAGTCCCTGCCAAGCATCCCAAGGTGGGCCAGGCATGCATTAATTTAAAAACAAAAATACAGCAACTTCCAAACCCAGGATGCTACAAAAAAGACATTAAAGAATCCACTGCATAACCATAAGAGAGCAATTTAAAAGACAAATTCAGAGTCCTAGGGTGGAGAGAGCCAAATGTTCCTTTTCCTGTCATCAAATGTTATTTACTCTAATGTGCAAACAATGAACAGAAGCGTTTTTTCCCCTCCCAAACTGTGTAAATTACTGTTTAAAGGAGTTTTCCAGGGCTGGTGATCAAGTCCATGCACAGAGTTAAAATACAGCCCACCACACACGCAGCATTTGTTCCTCTTAATACCTGAAGCCCTTCTTCAGTGAAATCCACAAACTAGGCTTCTTGTTATTTGGCAAAGAGAGCCTTTTGTCTTCTCAGCACGCACCATCAATCTGATCCTTTAAAGATTGCATGCACTAGTCAATTCACCACCCTGAAAGTGTATTCAGAAGAGCTTAGCAATAGTAGTAAATAAGATGTTTTGCTCAAGCTGTTAATTATATCCAGGACAGGCTAGGAAATTCTTCACGATAATCGTCAATACTGAGTGCTTGAAAAATAGCTGCTCGGGGTACTCTACTGCAATTATCACCAATGTATGTGAATGAAAATCATGTATGCCAACAGACACCCCATTACTTGACAAATCAAGACATTAAAAATCAGCTCAGTGAGATGCAATTTTGCTTGTCTGGCTCATACTTCACATATTATGGTGAACAGCCTCGAAATAATAATAATAATGAAGAATATGATCTGTTGTGTTACCACTCTGAAGGTCACTTGAAAGCGGTTATTTCATGCAACGTTGCCAATAGAATGTGTTTATATTCTGTTGCAGACTCAACAATACCAAAGCTATCATATTTTGGATGGTGTTTTAATGGCAGCAAAGAGAGTTTTATTTTATAGCAGAAGCACTTTAAAAATGTGACAAATACTCAGTGACCTCTGATTTTCTTCTTGAACGTTCTGCATTTTTTTAAGGTTACATGCTAATTTCTTTTAAACTTTCTGACTTTCACAGGTGACCTCTTTCCACTTTTTTAGGATACCCTGGGGCACCCTAGGTATTTGTACTATATCATACTTCTCTGAAATATTAATTATATTGTTATATATCTAGACTTGCATCTGATTCTGTGCATTATAAAGTGAATAAGCTAGTGCCTGTCTGAGGATGGAGTTGGTAGGAAGATCATGAAATAATGTGAAACTAGCATGATAATCCTGATTTTTCTCTATACTGCAGTTCAGGACAACTTATTTGCATGCAGTTCAGAGCATTCAGAAACTGGGTTTATGGTTGTTCTGATTACAACAATTCACCATTTAATCATCCACTGGCTCCTACACAAATTTGGCTCCAAGCTTTCTGAAACTTTTCTGCAAGTTAGATCAACTCATGTAGTGCTCAAAACTGACACTGCAGCAGAGCTGAGCAGCCGTGGGGGCTTTCTTAGCCTGACTGCAGACAAGCTGCTTTAGAGGCACGAAGGACAAGGGGTAGGAAGGTAGAAAAGGTGCCCAGCAAGAGCAGGTGATGGCTGTGACAGGGCTATGGGAAATGCTGAGAGCTGCACAATCCCTCCGGAGACAAATGTGCTGAATGCTCCCAGCAAGGAAAGCCACTTACTAAAGAGAAGAAAATAGTCTGCTGTAGTTGGGTTGAGAGCCTCCCAAGAAAAACCCAAGGGGGGATTTATTCTACCTGTCAAGGGTAAAGAATTTTGACACTACTGCCCATAGTTTTGGCTGCTGTGAGCAGGTCTAGGTTGCAGTGGAAAGAGGCCACTATGATATCTGTGATAACCACTTGAAGGGTATAGTAAGTAGCCTGCTCAACATCTTACGTCTTATAATTTTGTGTCCATTCAATAAATAATTCATTTTGTAATAGACCTAATGGGCCATTACTAAGAACTTGCAAACAAGGGCAATCTGGGGTGCAGGGCACCCCAAAGAGAGATACTGCCAGGTATCTGAGTCAAAGGCAGGACTTGTCTAAGCTCTCCTCTCCATTTGTAACAAATGCCCACAGGAACTTTCTACAGAACTGGAGGCCGTTCAGGCATTGCTCTCTTGTAACACAGCTGCTTTCCTGGTGAACCCTAAAGTGAAGCTCATGGATCCTAAATCCTTTACTTGAGCCACAAACCAGTAATCCCATTATAATGACAAAACAGGCTTAGGAAGAGGAGAAAGCTCAACCTGTGAAAAAACTATTTCCCCACAGGCTTAATTTCAGCTTGATTTCCTTCATTACAAAAATTTTGCTTGGTAATCTATCTTACTTGGAGAACTATCTTCTATATAGCTCTTAAATTAATTCATGGTCTCTGAGATTTGCTGAATAATCTACTTCACTTAATAGTTTTTAAGATTTACAAACAGAACTTCGTTTGGCAGGAGACATCATGCACACGGTATGATTTTCCCTTTCTTTAAACTATATCTGAAGCAAGACAGTAGTTTAGGAACTGTAGGAAAATAAGATTTAGGTCTAATCTACATGGGGAAATGATCAACAGATTGCATGATTCCATGATAGTTCCCAAGGTACACATTATGTTCTGAAATAGAAGGGAATTTATGCTGGAATAATTACTCCACTCTGATTCTAAAATTTAGTAGAGGAGGTCAAATATTCAGGGCTAGATACTCTTTATTGTTCTTGCATTTCTTATGGCCTCTAAGGATTTGGATAGGGGGAATTTCTTCCTATTACAATTATAAGGAATTATCTTGTATAAATAGTAGTTAATTCTTTAGGGCTTTGCAAACCAAAGAAAGGTTAAGCTCTCTTTCATAAAAATGTCAATGAGATACATAAGGAATGAATGTGCATCCCCTGGTGACTGTCTGCTGCTGTCTGCTTACTTCCTAAATGTAGTCATATGGCTACCTGCAAGATCCTCCCAGAATGTTTAGAAATATTTTGGTCAGGGGAATGGAAGGACAGAAGATTGTTTTAGTGACTCCCACAGGACACAGTAGGGTGGGCTGTGTGTGGCTACAGCTTTCTGCTCCAGAATAAATTGGCCCAACATACAAAAACATTTTTATCTGATGAAGACTTGCAAGCAGGATTGTACGTTATGATGTTGGAAGGACTGTTGGATTTTGACTTTGTTCTTCACTGGATATTCAAAGGACTTTTAGGTCTAGTTGCATTGGTTTTTCCAAATTAGAAGACCCTCTTTCCCTGTTTTAGCAATTCCCTTAAAGATGGAAGGTGCATGTGGGGGCTGCTCCCTATGGTGTGACTTGGTGTGTTCTTGTGGAAGAGCAGGCTTTGGGTGAAGTAGCCTGGCCTTATCCTGACACCAAGAGTGGGACCACCTCAGCAGACAGAGGATGCAAGCAGTTATGTCTGTATTTGGTCCCCTGAATCTTACCCCAGGGCCTACAATGTGGCATTGGCATAATGATAGTGTTCTGCTCTCCTCCTACTGTCTCATGCTCTGCTTCATGATGTCTGTCCCTGAGAATAATAACTGTTGTACAATACAGCTGCAACAAAAGGCAAGGTAAAGTCTGCAGGTAGAGATACTTTCTCTTATTGGACAAACAACGTAGTTTGAAAAAGAAGACAGGCTTTCAGGTAGGCAAGAGGTTTTTCAGGCTTGATAGAGAAGAAGCAAATTTCAAAGCTGAATAGGGATTGTGAACAAATGCCCTGAGTGTAATCAGATATTTTTCAGAGGTTTGGAAAAGGGGTTGTTGGGACCTGTGAAGTAGACTTAATTTGAGTAGGACAAGAGAGTCTCCTCATTTATGCCTATGGGACAGGGACACTTTAGTGAGGAGAAGAAGCTTATGAAATATTGTAAAAGCAGTATCTCCACCAAATCCATGGTATTTGATACCCAGTGAAGTTATGAATCTCTATTCCCAAACTTAGTAGGAAATGGGATTTGAGATCAGAATGAGTCTGCTATGAATGAAGAACAGAGAGCTAGAAACAATAGTGAGCACCAGCAGCAGCTTATGTAGAAAAGGAAATTTAAATTAAATTACTTTTAAACCACTTTTGTCTGGAAGCTCTTGATGGTAGGAACATTTACTGAAATATATTCCCTCTGTTAAAAAGGGCTTTGTGGGAACCAACTTTTTACTTTTTTGGAACTGAAGATGAAAAAATGACAAAAAGAATAAACCGTTTAGAAGACAATGTTGAAAAGAGAAAAAGAATGCTTCTGGTCAGAATAATTTTTGGGAAAAAATGAAAATACTATATTTTTCTGGGACTTAGAACATCTGAAAAGTTCTTAATACAAAACAGAAAAGTTGCTTTGAAATAGAAAATAAAATTTCATTTCAAAAAGGCTGAATAGGAATACTTTTGACTGATGGCTTCTGACCATTTTTTTTTTTAATAACTTGCATGGAAAATACCAAAATTTTCTGAAAAAAAGAGTTTGTCTCAATGCAAGCAGCATATTCCAGCAGAGAGACATTTCACTGTAGAACCAGATTAGCTCGTGAAATCTAAATCTCAGCATCCCGACTGACAGCGGCTGGTGGGAGAGCAGGCACCAGGCTCCCGGGCTGGGTCCCGCTGCCGCCGCTGGCCGCTGCCTCGGCTGGCGGGCACGGCGCAGGTATAAATACACACAGAGATGCCTGGAGCCCTTC
The DNA here is from genome assembly GCA_013389925.1 of Aegithalos caudatus. Classification (NCBI taxonomy): domain Eukaryota; kingdom Metazoa; phylum Chordata; class Aves; order Passeriformes; family Aegithalidae; genus Aegithalos; species Aegithalos caudatus. The sequence goes on from WEIU01007045.1 coordinate 270,741, forward strand.
CCGCCCCCAGCAGCACAGCTGCCAGCGCTCAGAAGCGCAGACAAGTGTGACCAAGGCTCCACGGACAAATTGCATTATCCCCACAGCTGGCGCGGGGAAAAGCCGCGTGTAGAGCGCGGGCGGGTTCCATCCCAGCCGCGGCCCTGGGCTGCTCCCAGCGCTCCCCGTGGCTCTGAGGAACACGCAGCCCCCAGACAAAAAGCTCTTGTGCCCCGAGCAGGCAGAGGCAAAACGGCAGCAGAGGCTCCCGATGAGAGAGTTGGAGTGATGGCAAAAACCACCCAGAGACCTTGGCTCCAGCTGTCGTGGTGAAACACCGCGCTCGGCTTGCCGCCGTCATTTTTTTGTAAGGGGCCTTTTAATATGGAGCCTTTTCAACGTATCTGTTAATTAATGGCCAATAAAAACAAGCGACAACTACCGCTGGGCCAAGCAATTCAGCGGCTAAGTGGTTTTCAAGTTTCTCTCCATGTATTTTTGCTGATTAGAGTAAGTGAATCATCTGTTCTGGCTTAATTATTCAATCAGTATAGCCTTCCAAACATTCCCTAATTTCTGGGAATTTGTTGATTGTTTTTAAGGATTCCAGAAATGTGTTTTCCTGTAGGTCGCTCCTGCCCTGGATTTTTAGATATATAATAGTTGCTCTTAATGAAGTGTAATCAGTTGCTCAAGTCATGCAGTATTTGTCCTATCCCTTCTTTAGAGAGACAGCACTCAGCTATGAAATACACAGATATATGTTTGATGGAAATAATATTTCTCTGAAACAACAATACTTGAAAGTATAATCTTTGAAACTCTTGAAATTTGCAAGGAGCTGGATCTGACATAGCTATGCCATAAAAATATGATATTGCACAGCCAACTATTTTGGTTTCCTTTCTTTTTTACCTCTCTTCCAGGATTCCTGCTGCTCTTTGAGGCCACAGCCATGAGCACCTCACTCTGTGTTCTGTCTTGAACTTTGTGTTTTGTACTTCAGTTTGAGCTACTAGAGAAAAAGGAGGCGAGCATCACCACTTCATACAAGAGCTCATGGAGGACATGAATAAGGACAGCTTCTGTTCCCTGAGCCATAGACAGCTGGAATTTTGGAGACTACATCTGAGAAAGTGCCTTCATTTTTCCACTTTTGCTGAGGAACTGTGGATGGCACTAGCAGGGATGGGGTGCTGAGGAACAGGGAGCTTTGGTCAGGGCACGTATGGCTCAAACCTGCATTACGTGTTACAATTAGCAGATGATTTACTGAATGAGAACATCACCAAACCTTCTGCTATTATTTCGGCACACTTCTCACCATCTTCACAACTGAGTAAAACCTTCTGGAATATCGCAGCTGGCTGATCCCCTTTTCCCCTGATAAATCACGACAAACAAGTATGAAAATGAAATGCTAAACCAGACCTTGAAATTTTGGAAAATCCCCCTGATAAGGTTACTTCACTGCTGTTTCTCAGTGAATGTAAGGTATTGCCTACTCCTACTTTTTCCATAAAGTACATTGTGGAGGAGACAGGGAGGAGATATAAAATAAAATTGCAGCAAATGCAACTTTTCCCTGGTGACAGCTGGAGCAGCAGTGGACCCACACTAGAGGGGACCGGCATTGGTCCAATCTCTCTGAGCTACCAATAATCCATTTCTTAGCTTTAGTGCTGCCTGGCATCTGCTGCTACTCATTTAGAGGTGCTTAAATAAAGAGAAAAATAACTATCAGGGGCATGACTGCTATGAGTGTCCTTCTGCATTCAGAGGTCTGAGAAGTAATTGTCCTGAAAAATCCTAGAAACCCTTTGTTGCTGCCTGTCCCAAGGAGAAGATTCCCAGCCTATATCCATCACAGGCTTCTCAGTCCCAGAGTGCCTTTGTGGTCAGTCAGACACGCTGCAGCCTGGTCGACATTCTCACACACACTCATTGCATTGGTATTTTACACAGCTGATAAAAAATATTTATACTCCAAAGACTTTTGGGGGAGGCCATATCCAGTCTCCTTGCTGGTCACAGTGAATCTTTCGTAACTCACTGTCTGGCAGCAACTTGTAAAATTATGTTTTCATTCCCAAGCTCCTTGACATTGCAGTAGTGCATTTAACCTTTTTAGACCTTTCTATAGGATCATTATGGTGACATAAGTGACAGGGTAGTGTTCTGATTTTAAAAGGATGAAAAATAGGTGATGCTGCAACCGATTAGCAGAATTTTGCAAAATATGTCACAAAAGTGTTCAAATTGTGCTTATAAAATACAAAACTCAGCATCATGGTATCAAAGAATATTTGAACACATCATGGCACTCAGCTAATTCAATATTTGCTTTCCCACTGCACAGTTCTCAGCATTAGCCTCAGCTTTGGACTCCTGCTATCCATCAAATGTAGCTTCTGATTCTGTGTGGTCCTGAACTCTCTTAACCCCAGAGGCTCAGCCTCAGAGATTGGAGTGATAAGACTCGGCTGAGCTCACATGCCTTCGGAGAGCAAGGCAGGAGGAAATGTGAGCTCTCTTCCAAACGGGCCTGCTTGTCCTCCTGTGCTGGGGGGAAAAGTGAGAGGCATTATTCAGTCACTCACTTGGACAGAGTTCAAGTATTTTTCTGCTGGGAAATAAACCCAGAGCATTGTTGAAAGGTGCAAAACTGGCTGTTACCTCAACAGCTGGGCCAGGCCAGCTGAACTGGAGCTCTTGCAGCACAGTGTAGCTAGTGACCTGTCTAGCTAAACAAAATTTCACTGCTAGTCCTTGACCCCAGATGTCTTGCCTTTCTTAATCCCAGTTTAAAATACACCTTTCTACCCACCCCTGGAAGAAAGCACAGTACAAACCATGACACAAGGGAAGCTTCCTAAGGGGTGGCTGCCAATGGAGAGGACAAGTTAAGTTTATTTCTTGCAGGAAAATTTAGAAGAAATTTCTTGTTTCCAGATCTTTTAGATGCATCTCTATAGCCATCATATTGTCTTTGGCTGCTCGTCAGTAGAATGGAGTGTTTTTATTTCTCAGCAACTTTGCCCATGTCTTACCTGCACTGTAGGGGCCAAATATGTAGAAGGGTCATCCTACTTTCTGGGTGTGGTGCAACTGAAGTTCCTAAGAATCTGAGTCTTTGCTACAGAAGTCTCCAAGGTTGTTTTAGCATCCTGCAGGAACTTTTGTGGCTTCTGGTATGAGGAAGCTGGAACAAATGTCCTGTGATTGCTTCAGGTCCAAGTGGCTTACCACAGCTGCTGGCAGCAGCATGAAGTGGCCAGAGCTTCCCCCTAAGTTCTCCATTTCTCATAAATTTCTAGAAATTGAAAGAATGGATGGTCAAATAATTTTTAGAAAACAGATATTTGCAATAAAACCTGCCTAGCACTTGATGGGTGATGAAGGAGGGAGAGAAGGGGCTGCTGGGGAAGCTGAGTGGTTCTGTTTTTGCCGTGTTCACACCATTGCATCCTGGGTTTGGCATAGCAGTCCTTCAGGGGTAAACCCCAATGTGAGAGGAGTGCCAGACTGGGAGCTGGGTTGTGTCCAGGAGAGGTAAGGGATGAGAAATGAGGGTCTCACTTGCCTTCAGCCTACTGCCATACAGCTGACCTTCACAACACCTGCTTCACTCTGCTCTGCACTGGGGAGCTGTCTGGCACAGGTTGTGCAAACCCTGCTCACACAGCCCCAGCACGCACAGGTAGCAAACACCCTGGGGCTGTCCCAGAGGCAGATTGCTCAAGTGGCCGTGGCTCTACGTGCAGATGCTTCAACCAGCTTGAGAAAGACACAAGATGTCTAAATATATGAAAACAGCTGGATGCTTTTCCCTTCCTTGATTTCTTTCACGTGTCACAGCAGGATTTTACACCAGAGGTAGAAAGTGACATGTCCATCTCTCCCACCCAGACCCCCTTCAGCACATGGCTGAGATGGAAAAATCTAGTTTGCCAGAGGGTGCCATCATTTTGCTTGTTTGTTTGTACATGACATTTATGAAGGTGATTTCCAAGTCTATAGGTGATGCAAGAATTTTCTCTTCCTGTGGCTCCATGGGTTCATATGTAAGGTCAAAGAGAATGAAAAAAAACCCCAAACCATGCACATCCCCACACACACAGAGGCAAAAGAAACACGAGTGCTAAAGTCTTACAAAGATACACACAGACAAACATGAACCTCAGAACCAGGCTCAAAAGATAGACACAGGTAGATTTCCCAAGTTGTCAGAGTATTAAAGGATCAGATTATTAGGTGTCAACACACATGGTACAGAGGGTGGTACCAATTCTTCTGGAGATGAACAAGCTTGCATGACAGACCCAGCTTTGGGTTTGTGATGCTGGTCTCCTCAGCAGACTCCATGCACGGGGCTACACAATATCCCTTCACGGACTTCCCCCTTTCCCTAGGACAACCTGTAAAGAACATGTTGGTTCCTCTTTGAATGCTGGGATTTCTTGGGCAATTGATTAACAAGGGAAGGTAATGTGAAATGTTCACATGCTGAATTGCCAGTGAAGGCTGGAAGCCTCCATCATGTGGAGCCCAGCTCCTTTGGGTGTAAGTCACATCAGAAATATTGCAAGGGTGGACTGTCTCCCAACGTTGGAAAAAAGAAAGCAGGGATGGAAATGAAGACAAAACAAGCACATGAACATAAACAAACAAACAAAACAAAACAAAAACCAAACACAAAAAACCCACCAAACCCAAACAAAAACCGTAACAATGACAACAACAGCAATTTAAAGTTTAATCAAACAAACATACAAAACCCTCCCCATATCTGTTTGGGCTGTACACATCAGCAGAAAGACTATGTAAATGTTAAGTAACGCAGGGAAATATAAATTTACTACTAATAATTGGTCATGGTCATTGCTGGAACACATCAAACCTTGATGTGCAGAGCTGTGGACGCTATAGTTCCTGTAGTTTGTTGCTGTTGGACAACAAACTCCTAACTCTGACCCTATGGAGGCATCCTCTGTCCCTGAGAGGCGTTGCAGGTCCTTTTGCATATTTTGCCCTTCCAGTCATAGGGTATCAAGGAGCTGGATGAGTCCATGGGCTTCTCTGAGAAGAGACAAATTCCCAACAGGATGGAGGGCAGAGTAGGGGTGAAACTTAACATAGCACTGCATCTTTACCATGAGGAGGAGTGTGATACAAGGCTAAGGAGGCAGGGATGCAATTTTCCCCATATACAGCCCAAATAACTTCGGGGATCTGAACTGTATGAAGTCAGCATTTCAAGACACTAAAGAGGCTTCTCTGATGAGGCTGTGCTATATGAGGTTCATAGGTGCCCTAAGGCATCCTGGTGTTAAAAAATCCTATTAACTGATAGAAGTTTAGGTCCAGATGCATCTGGCAGGTGCCTAGTTTGGGCTGGCACATGCACACTGTCACTGTTGTACATGGCACCTACATGAACATTGGCCCACGGATATCCTCAATTTCTGTGAGGTCTGGCCTGACAACATAAGAGGGTTTTGCAGGATGGTACAAGTTTAGTGGTGAATCAGGCAGCCTGAACTTGCAGCCTGAAGAGGCTGGGCTATCACGAGAGTGGGCAGGGGTGGGGAGGTAGCAGCTAACCCAAAAACATGTTCCCTCCTCATGCGTGTCTGTCATCAGCAGTAGGAAGGGTGTGTGGGTGCCATCACCCCATCACCCCAGTAGCCCTGTCACACTCAGTTACTTGGGGCCACAACTGTATGGAGGCTGGGATGGGGAGGTGATGGGGAGAGGAGGGAGGGAGCCCAGCCTGCATCCCCAGTGCAGCATTACTTGTGTGCCCTGCTCCTGCTCAGCCACAGCCAGAGCTCGTCCCCAGTGCGCCGTCTGCAGCGTGTGCTGGAAAATGGTCACTGCTGCCGATCTCTGAGATGTGTCTGACTGCCTGTTAGCATTTGCTGCTGGCACAGGCGTATTTGAACCAGAACAGCCTCACAAGCAGATCATAAAGCTCCTTTTTTCCAGCCCAGGAGCTGATTTGTCTTTGCTGAATGAACTGCTGTAACCTCAGTGTTACCCTGGAGAGAATTCCTCTGTATTTTGCCTTGCAGATAATTCACATGAGTTGACATAAAATTCTAATCTGAGTACAGTATGCAGCATTTGGTACAGTATGTGGTTCCTTGCAAAGCCCTATTGCATGTATGTGTCTGGGATGAATTATTTTCATTGAAACAAGAGAAGCCGCATGATGAGTAAACCCTTAAGGATGATATTTTATTCCCACACTTGGTGGATATATACAACAAAATATACTGCAAAAGAACACTTTAAAAGCACACTTTAATGTCAAACCTACCAACCTCTTATTTTGTCTTTGGAAAAAGAACTATGGTGGGATAATGATGCCTTCCCTCAACTCACAATACCTAAACTTTAGAGGTAAAAAGAGATCTCCCTCCAAAACAAACTCCAGTTCCAAAGAGTGACTTTGTTACTGTCTTTTTTCGTTCTTCATATTCCAGTCAATGCTACAGGCTCTAGCCAGTGCAGGGTCTCTGCCATGCCAAGCAGGGTGAGCACACAGACTGGAAAATAAACCCTACCCTCCCACAATCGCTACCCTAACATGTTGGCGACATGGATCTCTGGCACTCTGCCTGTTCCAAGATAAGGGGTGCCAGCACTTTTCAAACAGCCCACTGCTATGCAGAGGCTTTCATTTACAGGACCATGAACCCACTTCCATCTCATTTCTCCCAGTAAGGTACGTGTTCCCATGTCCATGGGGCCCAGGACCATCCCACCCCCCAGAGACAGGGGTCAGGGAGCCTCCTCCTGCCCCTGGTCCCAGGGGGATCCTGCCTGGCCACTTAAAATTTTCTGAAGGCTCTGAGCTAGGTGTGCAAGGTACAAGCCCCAGGTGCCATCAAAAGTACCAGCCTTTCCTCTCTTTGCAGTTTGTCAGGCTGAGTGATCCAGGGTATATTTTTGAAGCATTAAAGTTATAAGGGGCTTAAAGTGATAAAGGATTTGGATAGGATTTAAGTAGGTTTAAGCCTTTGAATAGGATCAAGCTGTGTGCAAGGTACCAGCAGCCTGTGCAGGCACATGATCTTATCTCTGCTGCCCTCATTATTATAACCCTCTTCATGCTGATAGTGTTATAATAAGTGTAATGTGAATAAACAGAAAGAAATATCACTCCACCAGGAAACCAGTCCTCTGCTTTATTGTATCCATGGCACCTATTAACACCTCTAACCCAGGAACTCACTGAGATGTGTGTTCATACACCAAAGTGCAGTTTTCACTTTTGACTTCACACTCCTTACAAGAAATTCATTATTTCCCAAACAGTTCCATGAGCTGGGAACTATGCTGTTTTTTACAGTTGTGACTCTGAGATACTATGGACCAGCACTTGAAAAAAATATGACTAATCTGCTAATCTGCTCCCATGAATAAATTTAAGATGTAAAATCCCACTTGGTGGCTGGCTGGCTGTCTCTGGGTAGCTCTAGAGCTGGCCATGTTTTGTGTGTTAAACAAGTCAGATAAAACCAAGCTGGAATCAAGAAACTCCATTTCTACCACATCTTGGTGGTGAGAAGTTGGAAAGGGGCTTTGGACTGATTTTACAGGCCAAAGAATGGGCAGATATCTTCTATTCCCTGCCTGCTCTGAGCTGAAATCATCTTCTCCTGCAGTGCTGCAACCACCTTGACTACCTTTTGGGCAGAGTTGTGCTCTTCTCAGCTGAAGCTGTTCCACTTCCCAGACACTGAAGGGGCAGAGGGCAGGTGAGGGTGGCTCCTAGCACACAGTTCAAAGGAAAAGTGTACCTGGATGTTTGTGCTCAACTGCCAAAAAATATCCCTTAGGGAGTCAATTTAGCTGCTATCTTACTGGTCCTGATCAGATCTGCTCATGAGAACCATTTTTCTTCTGTCTCCCCCCTTAGACATCCACATGATTTACTAACCCATATATGAGATGTCTTACTCTTTCCTCTTCTTGTTTTGTTCCACAGGATCATGAGATGCTCAGCTGTCTCCAGAGACATGATCCTGTGCACCTTTCATCATGTTTGCAAATACAGATGCAGTAACATACTTGTAGTCAGGGCTACTGTATTTTGAAGCAGAGACCCAAATAAATACAAATCCCAGCACAGAGGAAAAGCTAATGCCTATAGTGGCAAGGAAAGGCCAAGAAAGCTCCACAATCAGCTAGAGGAAAGATGAAATGGAGCTCCTCCTAATTTTATGCCCAGGAAGAGGACAGGAAAGCCATTGGTGTTGCCATAGCATCATAGAATTATTAAGGTAGAAAAGACCTTCAAGATTGTTCAGTCCATTAATTCAGCACTTCCAAGACCAGCAGTAAACCCTGTCCCTGTGTCACATCTGTGCATCTTTAAAAATTGTCCAGAGATGGTGACCCCACCACTTCCCTGGGCAGCATGTGCTAATGCTTGACAACCCTAATATCCAACCCAAAACTCCTCTGCAACAACTTGAGGCTGTTTTCTCTTGTCAGGGAACAGCTGCAGTAAGGCATGGCAGGATGCTCTCATTTACAGATAGGGTCTCTGTCCTTCTAGGAATTTGTATCTGATTGCCTTGGGTGGATCCCAGAGATATTGCCTAAGAAATGAACAAAGACCCTCAAAGGTGTTGACTGCCTACAATGCTATAGCCTTGTTCCTTAATTCTAGAGTTCTGTGGCTGTTCATCCAAGGGATAAGAGACTCAGGTCATATCTTCACTGTGGTTTACATTTGGCTTCAAATCAACTTCTCTCATTTTAACTCTCCTCAGCCATCTCTCTTGTAAGAGCCCTCAGAAGCATACCTCTCTCACTTAAATATTTATCAATGAAGAATAACTATTCAATATTAAACATTAACTGAGAGATGAGGACAGAAAATCCATAGGATCTGTAAACTGGCAGCTGGGGACCAAGTCTGCTTCAGTGATTACCAAAATATTATATATTCAGTAAATTACTCCAGAAGTAGCACCAGGATCAGTAACTGAAAGTATTCCCCAGCTGGTTGTTGCCACATTGCTCAAGGAAACAGCCAAGGCGGGTTCAAAATTTTCCAGGCAGACAGACATGGTAAACCTGGAAAAGCCCAAAGTATCATGGAGTATGAATAGAAAACGAAGTAGCAGTTTCTTGTAACTATTAGAAAAAAACCTAATTTCTTCATTTCGCTAAATGGTACCAAAGCCAGCACTGCTTAAACACTCCCAGGAGCTGATGGAGTTGAATGGTTTGATCTGACCTTAGTTTGCTTTACTGGGTCAGACCCAGTGGCCTGCATCTGTGAAGAACATTGGCTTTTTCAGTGACTACCAGTTCACAAAAATCCATTTGTGCTTCTGTAATCACCTCGCAGGTGTATCTACAAGGAGCTAACAAGTGCATTTCTGGCTGCCTGCCTAGGGACTGGTGTGTGATGAGCTCTGTGAATGAGAGCTTCAGAGACAGCAGGCAGCACCATCACACTGCAGCTGTAATTCCCACATGTGCAGGGCTTGCTCTAAAACCTCTTAAAATTAATGGAAAAGATTGCACCCTTATTAGCTTGGCACAGAAATGAAGTTTGAGGCAGAGCAGTGAAGTGACTGCATACCAAGGTGAGCTGAGGTGAAAATTGCAGGAAAGTAGCCACTTGCTCCTTGTCCTGTAGATGCAAGGCATGACTACACTTTACATTTCATTCTCTCATTGCACTGAGCCTTATTTCATTTAAAGTAATTAGTTTCTGATTATAAAGCAACACTCAGATATTATGGAGAAAATCCCCCTTGCCAAGCTTGCAGCAAAAGAATGAATTCCTAATTCTCCCAGCATACCTCAGTCCTGACCTCAGCCATGCATGGAGCCTTCACAAAGAAGAGTGTCAGGCCTTCAAAAACAGTTTCTTGACAGAGCATTAGACTCTCCCAGACCCAAAGATGGTTCCAGTAGTGTCTAGCTGCAGGAGGAAGAGTGGCCCAGGATGTTTTGGTTCATCTGCATTCTTGTCCTTGCACAGCACACTGCAGCCATCCCCTGGCAATGGTGAATTTCAGACCCATGAAAAAACACAGCCAAAGTTCCTGATGAAAGGAGTTTTCATGGACTCTGGCCATCTTATGGACCAATGGATTTCTTGCCCCAGCCACATTGCTGGGAAAATGTCCCTGGTGTTTGCTGAGACAAATTTTCATTGGGCTAATGGCACAGAAGCAGGTGTCTGGTGAAAAGAGTGGAAGATTTAAAGGATGGTGCTGCATGTCCAGCTCCCCAGTGCAGTGTCAGCACTGCAGGGCAGTGTGATGCCTTGCAATGATGGTGACCATGTCATGGACAAACACACAGGGTTCTCCAGGAGGTGGCTATCCTGCAAGAAATGCATGTAGGATTTAGACAAGGGAGGTGTGTGTGGATTTTACCTACCTTTGTTCACCATGCTGATGACCTCCTTCTCTTACATTGCATGGCTGGACAGGAGCTCACCAGGCACCCAACTGCTCCACTTGAGTGCAGGGAGATTTTGTCTTTGATCTCAGTGACACCACAAAGTGAGGAGCTGTGCATGTGTTTGTGCTCATCAGGGAGAGGAGCAGGAAAATCCTCTGCTGTTGGTATGGGTGAAGATATATGGCAAAGATTCCTTTAAGTTAATGAAATATACGCTCCTAGGTGTTTCAGTAAGCACTTCTGGTTTTAGCAATAGTTGCTGTGCCATCTTCTATTCTAGCAGATAAATGGCTCTTGTTTCCTAAGGTTAATACATAATCTTAGAAAATTTACAGGCATATGTGTGTCTCTCCTGCCTCCAGAATGTGTGAATCCAGTGGTTTAATTCTTCCCTTTTGATGAGAATCATCATGAATGGAAGTGATGGCTGATAATTCTTGTCTGGACATTAGAGAGTCCACACAGGAAAGAAGTGCTGGCAGGAAGGTTCCATACACACCTGCTCAGAGAGGTCTGGTTTAGTTTCTGCTCTGCCTGGTTAGCGTTGTAAATGTGTAAGATGCTCCAGGTTATCTCCTGCCTCTCTCTGGGCAGCCATTTTGAATTTGAGAAGATAATTTCAAATTCATAAATTTCAAAACCATCTTAAGCCCTGATTGATGTTGGGGTGAGTCTTTTGCTCTGTGTAATTCTGCCTAACACTACATTACTGATGAAAATGCTACTGAAGACTTAGCAGTTTAGACATCCTGTTTAGCAAGAGAGATGTGTGTACTCAGGCAGAACTCCCAAATGTTTTCACTTTCCCCCCTTCAGTTGTGAAACAAGAGCCTCAGTCTCTTCTAAAGGTTGGCAAACAGCCCTTGTCCAAAGAGCACCATATCAGATATTTACCTGCCTTGCCTGGTGCACGTGGCAGTGAGCAGGGCCCCAGGGTCAGCCTCCCAAGGGACCCTGTGACATGCCAATGCCCACGGGATGGCCAGGCTGGGCTGCTTCTTACCTCAGCTCACAGAACATGGAGAGTTCACGGTGCTGGAGGCTCCCACTTCATGGTGATTCAGCTGGGAATCCTGTGAGCCATGAAAGAGACAGACAAACTGCCTTCTGCCAACTTTGTGCCTGAGAAATGACACAACAGCTGTACTCCAGAAGCTCCATAGGACAAATTACGTGTGTTAGATCCTGGTACTGGCTTGGAAAGAAAGGGCAAGATGGAGCTGTGGACCAGGCTCACCTGCGGTGTGAGAGCCAGTTCAATCAGCTTCTGCTGTTTGGCCAACAGTGTGCTTTCCACATGGCAGCTCTGAAAAATAGACAAGGGCACATGAAGGTCTGATAAACTGGCTGGGCTCCAACAAGTTCAGGATACTGTCTGTTTACATCACTTGGCAGGGGCAACTGGCCATGAAAATGTTGCTAATAACAGAAATCCAGAATACAGGAACCTCTACCCATCTGCCTTCTGTGGTCTAAAGGACAAGAAGAAATAGGGTTGTTTTCTTTCCCTGATCTCTGAACTAGTGCGTTTGCTCCATGTTTTTCTTCTGGTCTCCTAAATTATCAGAATAAGCATGCTGAAATCATAAAAAGCAAGTCCCCACTTTGCCACGCTGTTGTCATCTCTAGCATTTGTTGCTATCTATTCATTAATGTACATCCTCTTAATAAAAACATCCAAGAAACCAGTCTTTGTTTGCTGATTATACATTCAGGGATTCCAGATTTATAGCGCTCATTTACTTTAATTGAAGCTTATGACGAGTACAAATTTTCTGCTGAAAGAAAAAGACAAAAGAGCAGAATGGTATAGGACAGTGCTCATGTAGAGATAAAGCGATGATTGTGTCATTTGTTTTGGAGTGTATGTTTGCTATTAAGCTGAAGTCTAAAGTAAGGTACATTGATTTACAGGAAATAACTCACACACATACTAGACATTTACAAACCCTACTTCAGAAGCCCCTGAATACTGATAAGCCTTTGTGATTTCAGCCAAGTATGTCATCAATAACATCAGTGTCTGTTTATAAACATTTTTTTCCCTGATTCAGGTAGTCAAAGTTCAGGAAAATATTTGTCTTTGGTCTCTGCAAATGAATGGCTTGATATTCAGTGACATTGTCCTCTTCAAAGGGAACCGAAGGAACCCTGTCCTGTATCCTAGAAGAGCCTCAGAAGACCATGAGAGCCAATGTTATTTCCAGAGAAGTGGCACCCTTCTTTCTGGTTTTGCCATTTAACGGAAAAAAAAAAATTATTTCCTCTTATTGTGTCTTTGCATCTTGGAAGCTTTGCAAAATGTTTTTTTGACCTCCTGGATTACTTGTGGAAGAGTTAGATGTACGACTTGAAAGAATGCACTAGTAGATAAAATACCTTCCTATAATTAACAAAAAAATTTGGACCTGGCTAGTCCCCATCTAATTGTTGGCACTGGGACCTTTTTCCTGAAATGTCTTTGGCTCCATTTGAAGGTCCTGATTTAGCAAATAATTTAAGCACATGCTGCTGTAAAGCGGATGTGCTTAAGAGTTGCTGAAGTACAACCCTACTTGGGTGGGGTTTTGCTCATCCCCGTGTGTCTAAGATTGCAGGAAAAAAAATCTGGCTTTTTTTCCATCTTGTGCACTGGGAGAATAAACTTCAGCAAGCAGGTGGTGTCCCTGCTATATTTCAACACACAGAGTACAGGGTAATAGTACTTGGCACCAAGGCAAAACACAAGTAAATATCATGGGGTGCATCTATCTGTTACTCTAAAGCAAACATTAGGAAATGAATAGTCTAAATAATTATGCCCAAGAGGGCAGAGCAAGGGCCACCATGATAGGGACTTCCTCTGCTCAGAGGCAGCCACCAGTGCTGCAGGGTTTCTTTCTGAGCTGGTTGCCCTCCATCCCACCCTGCATGGGGTGGTGGCCCACAAATACCCATTTTCTCTGTTGGCTTTTTAAGCAGCATGGAAACACTTTTCCCACTGAGGGGGGACAGGATGCTAATTTAGTTCCTCTACTGAGTTTCCACACCTGATTCCCACCCTGCTGTTCTGTGCTCTCCTTCCAGCCTCTGGTGAAGCAAAGTTACTCCCCTAGGCAGTCATCCCTCTTGTGCCATGCTGAAGAGATTTAGCTGACACCAGCACAAAACCCAGCAGAACCAGTGGTAACCAGTAGCTCTTTTTCTTTGCCTTGGGACAACTTTAGTGACAGCTAATGCTCTTGAGAGGTGACTCTTCCTCAGTGCTGTGGTCATGTTTGACAGTGGGATCTCATCCTGGCACACAGAATAATGTCAGACTGGGGTCAATATAGGGCCTCAGGAGCACCTGAACCATCAACTGAAACAATCCCACAGTTGCACCCAGTAGCTCTAGCACTGTTGGGTGGTACTTCTCTGAAGAGGCTATCCTGCTGTGTTTGTCACTACAAACTCTGAGATGGACACAGGCACAGATGCATGATAGTTTCTCCAGATATCCCTCCTGTTCATGAAAGGAGCAGAGAGGTGCCAGGGAGTCTGACAGCAATGCACAGGGCACGGAACCCCAGTCTGTCTCCTGCCACAGCAACACTCGCTTCATCTGCGAGTGAATGAAACCAGGCAGCATCGACTGCAGCCGCTGAGGATCTCTTCTGAATGCCCAGGAGCTACGAGCCAGGCTTTCCCCCTAAGCCTGAGTGCCTCTGTGCTTGAGCTTTTCATCTTACATCGTAGAATTGTGCATATTTTCCTTACGCATATTGGTGCTTATCCTCGCTGAGTGGCACAAGCTATTTCCCTCTTACTGCCCAAAAGAAGGGGCGGGGGAGGGAAGGAAGAGAAAAGAGGGGAGAATTCGTTGTCCCTTAGTCTGCCCTCCTGTCAATAGATCAGCAGCAATTCCTTTTAGATAATAACACACAGATTGTCTGTGCAGCACAGCTACTGCTCTGCCTTTGTGAGAATCTGCTGGGACCAGGCTTGAAATCAGTGAGTTAATGAGCTGTAAGAGCAAAGAAGAAGGGGGAGAGGAGAGAGGGAGGGGGCAGAGGGAGAGAGGGAGGTAAGTCTGAAGATCCAGTCCCTGGTCGAGCTCCGCTGGCAGTTAGGTGCTCTCACCTGAGCTGTGCTTACAGCGTGGAAGTTCTAGAGCCATAAACGGGGCGATCCGCGGTGGCAGCACAGCCGCTTGGTGAGAGGGGCAAGGCTGAGAAGAGGAAAAGCACTCGCAGTACCTGCTCTAGCCTCCTGAAGTCTGCCTTAGGTCTGCCTCTCCCCACAGCCTTTCCCTACCCCTTCAGACCATCACTTTGTGTTTAAGTGCCTCGCTGAAGCTCCATGCCTAAAGCAGATGCGACTGTGCATATGTACATATACATGTGTATGTGGCTATATGTAATAGATTCATACACCCTCCAGCAGGAATTGCAGTGGGCAGTTGTGATGCAGCCTCTGACGTGCAGTTTTGTGCCCAGTCACACCTCTGTCATGAGCAGACCATTTTTGTGACATTAAAGGTTTGCCAGATGTTGGTATGGGGTCCCAGCAGTGATGGTCCCCTCTAAAATGACGGCAGCTCCCCGGGAGGCATCACCTGGGTGCCAGCCCTGCTCTCCGTGGCTTGCTTTTGTATAAGGGACACCCGTCTTTGGAAATCATCTCCCCCATTTCGCTGGCAGCACAAAAGAAACACAGTTTGTTGCTCTCTCAGCTTCATAACAAAGCTATCCAGTTCTAAAATTATCAAAGTGAAATGGAGGCTTGCTTAATGTGTGTGTGGGTGTTAATGGAGACAGAACCGCTCTTTTAACTGCCTTAAAAGCTATTTCATAAAATAGTTTCATTGTCAGGGACTTTAAACATACAGGATTAATATCTTAACTGACTGTGCCTCATTTTGTATTATCTCGAGGACAAATTTATAAGATGATACATACTATCTAGTCTTTATAATGGTTGCATCTGTAACTGCCATGCTTTGGGAGAATTTTACCATCATTGCTACTTACAGAAACATATTAACTTGACATAAACAGCTAAAAATAAATTAATCACATTCACAAATGTGTTAAGGAGTTAGCTGCTATATATAAACTGCCAAAATGAACCTGAAATCTATATGAAATGAGGCAAATATTGCTTAGAGATATTAAATAACACATGCATAAATCAGCTTAATTTAAAGCATCACTGAACTTACTAATTCTATTTTGACTTGTAACATAAGGTTGTGTGTTTTATTAAAATTCTTTTACTGAAAATGCTTAGATTTTTAAAAAAAGTTACAATTATTTTATAGATCTTCTATTTCTTGAAATTCTATTTTAAGAATTTGAATTGTATTTTTAGAACCTCAATCCATTTTAATAGGTAACCTCAACGTGTTAAGAAGGAAAAGCAAAAAATACTGATTATAGGATGCCTTAAATCACAGTATTTTTCAGAACCGTTTCATGCCTGGTAATTTTCTATGCACATCGTAGGAATTCGTTGGCTTCTCCAAGCAGAGTTCTAAGTGTGGGATACTTGAGGGAAAGGAGACCTTTTCTATGAATGGACAGAGGAAGATGTCAGCTTGTTTATTTTTGCAAGTCAAAGACAGAGAGTAGATATGTTTGTTGCCTGTGAATATATTAGAGTAAAACTCCAAAAAGGTCTTTCACTGAGTGGAAAATATTCGCATAGAAATAAATATAAGCTTGTTAAGAAGATGAGAATCGATAAACCTGTGCAGCCCAGAGATCTTGTTTCTGAGGTAGTGACACTTACCTAAGGAAGAGTACAAAAATGTATCCTTTCCAAGATATCCCCAACACCCCTCAAACATTTTGAAATATTATGGAAATCAAGAAGGCTATTTCAAAGCTCTGAGATTAAAGAGGGAATGTGATATCCCAGTTTTCTCAGAAAGGAGAGGTAAGCTCTCCTTGTCTTCATAGTTCACCGCAGCACCAGACATATCTCTACTTTTTCTTGGCAGCAGTTCTCCAGAGACTTGAAGGGAAGAGCAGTCACTTTTCTGGTCTGAAAGAGCTGGGTGGTTATACAGGAAATGCATCAACATTCCTGACAGTAGGAGGCGAACAAAGAGGGAGGAAGATACAGCAGGACTGATGCACACCCTGTGTTTTATTAGCTGTATAATATTTGAGGACGCTGGATTATCCTCTGAAGATTCTCTCTGATCCACAGTGCTTCACCCAGGCACTGGCTCCATCTCCACTAAGGAGAACAGGCACCAATTTAACTATCATTGCAATGTATGTGTACTGGGCAGTTAAAATAAATTTCCTTTGGGGCTATGGATGAAACTGAAAAAGCCTGTTGTGGCAGATGGCATTCCTGTCACCAGTGTCCTGAAGACACTTGGATACATTCTGGGGAGGACTGTATAAACTTTGAAAAGAACACTGGAGAGGAGATCTACTGCTACACATGGTGTTAGAAGAAGTCATGCCCTTGCTGCACACACAGCTCTTCATTTCCATGCCTTGGGACCCTTTCTTGCACAGACTCTTCCCTGTATGATACAGACCCTGCTCCATCACTGCTTCCTTCTGACTTTTTGGAGAATGGCCTCCAAACTAATTTATTTAAGTTTGGACACCAAAAAGGGGTAGCTGACTCATGATTGTAGTGCATACCCAATGAGAAGGAGACACACCTCCAGGAAACTGGGGTTAATTCGGGAGTTTCATTCTTCACTCTCTTGACTGTTGGGATATTTAGGCAATCGCACCCATAATTTACAAGCTGCTCTTGGTGTGCTAATTGTAATGTGGATGACTCAGGCAGTGTAAGATAAAAGGTGTTATCAGCTATCAATCATATGTCAATTTGGTGGCAACTTTTATAGCTGAAATGGCTCCAGCCACACAGTAACTTATGTTCCAGGCTGCTCTAAAAACCAGCTTGCCGACAGCCTTCTTAGACCTCACGTTGCCACACTTCTCCCTCTCCTCTCTCCACTTTGGGCTTAGCCCCACTGAGCAAGCTGTTTTTTGTGCTAGCTCTGTTTTGGTCCCTAGTCCCATCCCCATAAATGAAGATCAATTCATTGCTGGAAATTATTTCCAAGTGCAGAATTGTTACATTGCAGTTGTGTCAGGTTTGAATTCCTTTTCTCCTTTTCATGATGGTTTTGTTGCACTGAGAGTGCTTTGCAAAGTATCTTTTAGGTGACCACAACCTTTTATGCCTGAAGCTCTCAACAATTTGAAGATAATTATAGACTTAACTTCACAAAGTTATAGATAAAACTTCTCCTTGAAAAGATCCACATTGTCTGAATGATACAAAATGGCAGAGAAGAAGAAGAAGGGAATTGTTCACCATTTCATAGCTATGCCTTCTAAATAGTCTTCCAGCTTTCTGTCTTTCACCTCTGGATTTGTACATGTTGGTGTTGTCTAAGCCTTGCTTTGAACTCACATACTTTCTTTACAGACTCCATCAACTAGTTGGGTGAAATCTGCTCGTACACAGAAGACTCAGAAATCTGAGCTACTGTAGAAGGCCAAGGCAAGACATTTGAAAGGTAAGCAAGGAAGTGGTACACTAAGAGATAGTTGAGGTTAGACATTGATAGCAGCAACAGCCATCCTCATCTAAAAATACCTTGTAAGATTACATTGAGCCTGAGGCCCCTGTGTGAGAACTATTGTCATGTGAAAACAATGTCTGTTGCTTTCAAGGCAAGTGTATTTGTTGTTTTGCAAAAACCTTAGTCTAAAGAACTTTTCTGTCTTCTCCTGTTGCCTCATGCTCTCAACTCCCATCATGTTTTTGTTCTTTCCACTGTTTAATGTTTATCTTCCTTTGCAAAAACAGAAGTCAGATGGGAAACCATCTTTTCTGGGCATTCCCACAGTGCATATTTGCATTTTTGAGCAGTATCTCAATAGCATGGTGTTCTTCAGATAACCTGAAATCACGGGGGTTATGCAGGTAGCAATCACAATACTATGCACAACTGTGGCTGGGTATTCTGAGCAAAAATCAACAGTGCAGATACAAAATAGACTGAAAGTGCAAATGTTAGGTAGCAACTTTACCCCCAAAAATATACACAGTTCTGGCTCCTATAATCTGCAGGTTAAAGAACAGTCATAGAGTCACAGAATCATAGAATGGACTGGGTTGGAAGTGACATTTAATTCCCATGCCCCTGCCATAGGTTCCACCCAACCTGGTCTCGAACACCTGCAGGGATGGAGGACCCAGAATTTCACTGAGCAAACTATTGCAGTGCCTCACTGCCCTCACATGAAAGAATTTTTTTCTAATATCTAAACCTACTCTCTTTCAGTCTGAAACCATTACCCCTTGTCCTGTCACTAAATGCTCTTGTGAAAAGTCCCCCTCCTTTCTTGTAGGGTACCTCAAGGTACTGAAAGGTCACATTAGGTCACCCCAAAGTCTTCTTTTTTTCCTGGAAATTTGCTGAGGGTGCATTCAAGAATGACATCCTGGGGTGGGGATCTCTTTCTGTGTTGTCCAACCACAGTGAATTTCAGGCTATATTTTACAGTCCTTGGGTAAAAGGAGAGAGTGACATCAGTTTCCAAGAAAGTCTTTAATCTGAAAATGTTTCAAAAGTTTCAGAAAACCTTCACGTAATCTGACAAATTGCAGCACCTCCAGAGGATTCACTCAACTTGAAACATTTCTTTTAATTTTCTTTTTTTTTTTTTTTTTATTTATCCTCAGTCATGATGTGAAAAGGTGATGAAAGTGCCTCCCCTCCCCTTGCTGAAATGAAAGGAATCCAGTTTCTTCACTGCTGATGTTCTGACAGGTTGAATGGTAGGGAAAAAGAATTGAGTTTGTTTGTTGAATTTTCCTTTCTGCCCACATGAGGGCTGGGGCTGCATTTAAAAAGACACCATCAACTTCAGATGATAGAAATGCTCCAGGAGTCAGTGGTGAAGGGACTTGTTGCTGGGGCCAGCTTAGCTCTTGTTGGGATTTAACTAACACAGGCAGATGGAAGATTTCTGCAGGAGAGAAAGATGCTAACACAAGCGTCTGCCACAAAACAGGAGTCAAGTGGCCTGTTTTTACAGCCTCTGGCTTGTGTCCAGCCTTTAACCTCCCAAATTCCCGCAGATTCCATGTGTGGAGATCAGCACGGCCTGGCCCTGCCTGAGACTTGGGCAGCTTTTTTGGACAACTTTGCTCAGCACCACTGATGCCTGGTTTTCAACTGGAACCACTTTCCCGGTGTCTTGTTTTTGATAAATTAGACCTAAGCAAACAGCAGCCAAAACAGATTTAAGGGAGCCCCAATATAAACAGGAACATTTTGCTGCTGTTTTCACTTGGCTGGACCAAACACAGCTGCCTGTTGAACTGGATAAATAGGGAGCAGGGTAGTATTACACTTCACCTCTTTATCAGGGTTCAAGGCAAACTCTTCCCTCTTTTTTTTTTTTTTTTTTTTTTTTT
>WEIU01007045.1:290623-341522 GCA_013389925.1 Aegithalos caudatus
TTTTTTTTCCCTATGTTGTGCATATTTTGGAGTTCTTTTTATAAGTCAATTTTATTTTAAGTTTCAGTTTGGGTTTCTGGAAAATGAACTAGCTGAATCTGATTGTGAAATTACTCCCTAGCAAAAGGTAAACAGGATTCATGCAGAAATGCTGACAATGGAAAAAGGTTTGCACAAAAAAAAAAAACAACTCTTTTTTTTTTTTTTTTTTTTTTTTTTTTTTTAAGATTATCCTTTGGTTACTGATTATGTGCTTTCATGTTTTAACATTCTCTGGTTACAAATAAACTGGAGCTGCAAATCTTTCATCCTGGACCAGATCTGCAGTTGAGCTGACTCCCCTCCTGCTTACAATTTTCTGGGAGAAGGGCCAAGCAGGGTGGTCAGGATTTCATGAAGGGGAGTGGTAAGAAATCCACCTTCACACAAGGTCCCCAGCTCTATTAAGGGCTGCAGATTTTCTAAACATGAAGTATATTATGTCTTGCACAATGTTTATTCACCCATGACAAACTTCTGATATTCACCTTGCATGTGCTCAATGGTGCTTTAAAACCTCAGTGTTTCTGATTCCCAGAGCTTGCTTATACACAACAGGAAAATGCTTCTCTTGCTCACTTATGATTTTCCCAGTTTATAACATCAGTGGATGTATTTACTGGATTTCCATAATCTGACATTACACCACATCCATTCAAAGGAAAAAGTGCTTCTAGAATAGCATTACATGCTAAATTAAATGATGTTTCTCAGGTGCTAGATACAAAGAGATAGTCCCTAGCTGTAAACTGCTCACAGTTTGGGTAGACAAGGCTAAAGACCAGGAGGCATAGATATTATTTTTAAAAATTACAGATTGAGCAGACCTAATCAGCCTATACAGGAAGGCTGGATAAAACCAGAAACTGGCTTTAATCACAAAGTATCCTTTTGTGTGCAACAAATTTTCTCCTTAACACACATCAGGTCTGTTTCTTAACAGTTTGCAGGAGCACCATGTATTTCCTTTCTGGATTATTTTCATTATCACTGCAACCCACAATGAGTTGCAGCAAGGCAATCAGTTTTCCTCTACTGCAATTTTCATCTAACAAGATAGTTTGGTGTAGAAGGAGACCAATTTGCATCACATCTTCCCTCTGCCTTCTCCTGCTGAGCATCCATCCCTGTGTCTCAATCCCACCTGAGCCCTCTGAAATTTTGCTGACTCCTATTAATTCTGCCACCTTCTAAGCATTCATCCACCCCAAAAGGCCATGCTCCTGCTTGTCTTTCTTGTCTCTGCATGGTGCTACTCCTGCTGTTTAATGATCTCTAGCAATAAACAGGAAAGGCAGCAGAGTGCAGGAAATGCCCTCCCAGATCAGACCATCCATCAGTCTGTATATCCTGGCTCTCTGGGCACAGCTCACAAGCCTTGGTGCCACTCAAGGCCCACTGTCCATGTAACGCCCCACATGGCAATTACAGATTAGGGAGGTTAGAGGGGATGTCCTGGCTTCTTTTCTTTAGGATCTGTTTATTGATCTGTTTTTCATTACTTTTTTTCTCCAGTCCCTTTGCATTGTATGGTACTGTCCATCTCCACAACCTAAAGTGGCAACAAGTTCCCAAATTTCTCTATTTGCCATGTAAAATTTTTCTTGCTACTTTCTGTTATAAATTCATTTATATTTCATTTCTGCTACTGATGGAGAAGGTGAAGAATAGCTTTTTATTCCCCTTACTGTCCCCTTCATGTTTTGTAATTTTCTGTCATATCCTTCCTCAGCCTTCTCTTCTCCAAACTGAGGTGATCCAGCCTTTCCAGTTTCTCTTCATATGCAGTTTGCTCCATTCTCCTCATCATTTTAATTGCCATTCCCTATAGCTTTTTTGATTCTACTGTGTCCTCCTTCAGGTATCCTTCATACTCACCTGCATGAGATCCAAGGTTGCTCCAAGGTTTTACAGTACAGAATTTCCACCAGCATGAGACATAGGGTCTATCTATTAAAAACAAAATAACCAACCAAAGCAAAACAAAAATCCCCACCAAAACAAGTGCAGACAGCCTGAGAAGGCCCTCAATATTCTAAAATGTCTGTAAGTAAAGGCAGTAGTGAACAAGAAACAGAAAAGCCACTGGAAAGTGAAGATGCAGCCTAACCAGCACAGGAAGGACATGGTGCTTAGAGGAATTAGAGATTTGATACTGAGACCTTAGGGAAGGCATTACTTGGCACAATGCCATGTGGTAAAGAAATCCCAGGCACTCTAGGAGGCAAGGAGCCAAGAGACAGAAAACAGGAGAAAGGGCTTGAGCAACTGCTGGATACAGGAAAGGGGGTAAATTAAATCAAACCCTTCTCTTCTAGGTTTTGTGGCTGTTAAAAGAAGCAAACAAACAAATCAAACAAACAAACAAACAAAAGAGAAAAAAAAAAAAAAAGGAAAAGGCTAAAAAGAGAAATCCCCTTTTCTAGAGAATACACCCTAATGGTCTTCAAAATAAAGAACCTGATTTTTCATAGTGAAAGGTAACTGATTGAAAATAGTAACAACTAAGAGTGGAGCTACTTTAATTCAGATTACCACAGGGTAAATTCCTAGTGCAAATGCCCATGATTTTATGAAAGCAATCCAATTAGTCACAAGTGTCTAGGACTAAGGATTAAAATCAGCCACTATGGGAGAAGGCTGAAAGATACAATCTGCAGTTTGTGATAGAAGATGATGCTCCTGGAAAAGGGCACAAAGGCAAGGAGACTTCACAAGGGAAGTGAGGCAAAAGAGGGAAACTGCATTAGCAACAAAAGAAGGGCATCAAAGTGAAAAGATAAAGAGTGTCAGATAATTCTAATATAGAAAAGATAAGGGCAGAAGAAGAGAAGGAAATAGGAAAAGGGTGTATAATATAAAACAAATCTTCAGTTATTAGGTGAAAGATCTTAAGTACTTATAAGAACAACCTTTGCAAGGGTAAAAATAACTGTGCTGTCTCTACTCTCATTCCTCATCTCCACAGTCCCATGACCAGCTTAACAATATCTTTGTAGGATGAACCAGCAGTATAAGGGGCTGGACAAAGTCAGTTCTGCCTCTAATGTACAAGCAACAATTATTTAGACAGCAGACACAGCTCTTAGTGAAAAAATTCATCTGACTAGGTGGAAAATGAAGAAACAATCTCTTTCAATAAACATGAACAGCGGGGGGGGGAAGGAAACAATAAGGTGCCTAAAAGCTGCAATTACTTTGGGTGAATTCTTAGGCAGGGCTAGGGGCTAGAAGTGTGGTCCTGTATGTGTTTATAACCCTGGAATTGTCCTCTGCAGAGATGTGTCCATGTTTTAGACCAGAGCTACCTTCTGAATAATTTGATGTCAGGCTGCTTGTTCTGGCTTTAATATTAGTGAAATACCTCATTTAGTATTTAAGTATGCAACTATTCTTACCGCTTTACTAGCTCATAATCTTTGCTAAATGGTGTTTCAGATGAGGGCAGAGATCTAGCATCCTTCTACAACGCTGCTGGAGAGGCAGAGTAAGAAGGGCAGGCAAGCAAATTTAAGCTCCTGCTGTGAGCAGACACAAGGGGATGCAGGAGGAGGGCCAAGCAGAGCCTTCTCCTTGCCATTCTCCTGCACCTGAAGGCCACATAACAAGGCACAAAGAGAGAGGAAAGGTTCAGATTAGGCTGCCAGCATCAGGGTAATCAGAGATCTGCTTATTCTGAGCAGTGGTTTTGGACGTGAAAGCGCAGCAGAGAAGCCCTTTCCTCACGCTTGTGTGTGTTCGGGCTCCTCCCGCCCCGCCAGGGCCGGTGCCTGTTCTTGACTCCAGTCGAGTGTTTACAACATTCAGAGTTGGGGAACCGAAGCACAGAGATTAAGTGACTTCCCCACCAGTGGTGACAACCACGAAAGAAACCCAGATTTCCTGCTTTGCTGTTTCGGGTTTCCACTACAGGCTCTGCAAACCTCTCCCCTGCTTGCCCCCCTGCTCCAAGCGAACAGCTCCACACCATTAGCAAACAATGGCATCAGGGTTGCTGGGGATCAGGCAGGGCAATTTCCATCTGTTCTGCTCACTTCCCTTTCTCTTCCCACATAGATCACTAACTTCTAGCGCTCGTGCCAAAAGCAGAAAGGGTCCCACTGGCAGAGTGCATCCCCCCTGCCTCTCCCAAGCATCCTCTAAGGCTCTCCAGAGTCCCTCCATCTTCTCCACAGGGACAGGGGACAGGTACAGACTCATCACCTGCAGGCTGCATCATACAGCCTACGGCACTGCAAACGGGAACAGGGACAGTGCCAGCTGTGGCTTGGAGGCTTATGGAAAGGTGAACGTGACTCTGGTGTTTCCTAAGTGAAGGGGGTTTGCTTTGTTTGTGCCTGGCATGTGAACACCTGCAGCACACGGTATTGATGTTTCTGACATAGATGGGCCTGTCTGAACTGTCATTACCTGAAACCTGAAAAGCCTTTATTCTTGCCTGCCATTTCTAGCACTTGGCAGGATCCTTCACTCCAGAATGATCACTAGCTCCCCGTTAATTTCTCCTCTCTGTTTCATTGCTCAGTGAGTACCCTCTGATCTTGCCGCTCACTCCCCCTCCCCACCTCTCTGAAACTGTGGAAGAAAGAGTGCCCTGGTATCCACAGAAACACCTTTCCCTCCTTCCCTCTATCCTGGCAGCCTCTGCACAGTCCCTGTCCCCGTCACACAGGCTGCAACCTCCTCTTTATCTGAGCTTGGCAGCCTTTCCCCTTTCTTTTCACTCTTCCATCAAGGTCTAGAGCAGCTTCCTGTCACATTTTCTGGGACACTTGTATCTTAATTTCTGCCTGAAGTAATCTCTGCCTCTGGTGAGCGTTTTCCATGTCATGTCTTTCTGCAAACCCTATCTTTCCTTGCTCCCGTTCCTCGCACTTCCTCTGATCCTAGTGAATCTCTTCTTTATCGACTTGTGATTTTAGGGTTTCCTGTTCTCAGGAGCTGGGATCTATGGCAATATACCAAACCAAATTGCTTTTCACCTTCTGATTAAAGTATTTAATCTAACTCTTGCTCTGTTGCATTCAAAGTGTACATTGAGCACGTTGTTTTCTCCTGCTTTCTTTCTCCATCAGGCTTTTTGGACCAAAACCTGCTTTTGATCATTGTTGCAGTTTAGACTTTTCACAAGGAATCAGTCACAGGCACCACATTTAACAGCTTGACTCTAAAATAACAATGTGTATATAGAAGAGTCGTAAAGAAGCTGCAAATGTTCTGCATTATGTCTTGAAACTAGAAAGAATAGGCATCACATAAAAATGTGGATCTAAATTCATAACACTCTATGTATTTCCACTTGCATAGCAGAAATCAGGCCATAATGTGAAGATTAAGTTTTAAATATACGGACTATTCAAAAGTATGGTTAGAAAACAGATAAATGGAAAATAAGTGTACTGGGGGATTTCCATGTTCTGTGTTCCTTTAACACCAAGCAGCATCAATATCCAAGTTATACAGTTTATTGTTAAATTTGTCTATTTTTCCTTTTAGAAGGGGATAAAAAATGCAGTGAATAGATTAGTTTTAATCTATTAAATCTGAGGTTAATGGGAGAGTCTCTGAAAGTGTAAACACTGGCCAATATACATGTATAAATTTTTGGTCATATTTTTAGCACACGAAATGCAGAAAGGAACTTTTTTTTTTACTGGTTTGTTAAAATCTCGCTGTCAGTGGTCTTCTCCATGGAGAGAGCTGGATTGGGAGTTTTCCTCTAAGCACATTTGTTGGATTCAGTCCTTGCCCAGAAGAATTTTATTTCATTGTCTTCAGTTGCAGCCAGAAAAAACTCAGGTGTGATGGTACACTCTTAAAGGTTATTTCAAGATTGTACCTCTGCTGAGAGACCAAACTTCAAATGAGCTGCAGCCTTTCACATGTCTGTGAGATGGAGAATATATACGAGGACATACACGTGCACATGTCCCCCTCCTTTGAATTCACCAGCTGAATTTGTAATATATAATGCAGTAGGATTACTTGTGTGCTGAATTGTTTGTAGAGACTTCCACAGTTCTGGGAACTCAATGGAAAAACAAACTATGAAAAAATCAGACAGTCCCATGCTTCACTTTCTGCCACTGCACCCACTTCAGTCACCTGCAACAGAGCTCTGAGATGATTTTGCTTTCCACTTAGGCAACACTTGCAGCAGCTTTTCTAGATCAAGAACATCATGACTACAGAAAATGCATCCAGGGTAAGTGTACATGGGAAGCAAAAAATTTTCTGCTTCTGCAAATCTCAGTACCCAAACAGCACATTTTAAATCCATTGCATTTCTGTATCCAGAAAATCAGTAAAATCAATCTCAGAACCTGGTAAGAAAATATGACATCAGGGAATGGGAGAAATCATGCCTTCTAAATCATGTAAAGTCATTTCTGCTGAGATGTTTGGGGTTTGCATTGGCTGTTGAGTTTTTCAGATGGAGGAGACCGAGGCAATTAGGGGGTCTCAGCCTCAATTTTGCTGAACAAACTCATATTGCTGTGGCTGCAGTCAGTGTAAGCACCTGTTGAACATGGAGTGTGGAGCAGCAGGCTGTTCATGAGCTGGGCTCCAGGCTGGCACTTGCAGAGCTTAGGTCCCATGACATCCCAAACATGTTGAGAAAGATATTGCTCAAAAATATCTGGGAAAGGCTGCAGCCTACACATTCTGTCCAGAAAAACACAGACAGGAGTGTGTATATGTACCTGGCTGGGTAAGTGCCCATCAAATTATTTTGTTTCTGCTAGGATTGTGGCATTTAAGGGTATTTTAGGCCTTGCTGGGATCTCTAGTTACTCAAAGCTAAGCCAACCCAAACAAACTGCGTTTCCAGTTTCCAGCAGATAGCTGTCTCCAAACAGGTCACTACTGTGGTGTCTGGGGCGGGGAGATAAGCAATTCCACAGCACACTTAATCTCTTCAGAAGCAATTTTCTTGACCTGATCAGAAAAGCATCACTCTGAGCACCAGGTCCTGTGCTCCTGACATCAGTGTGAGCCATGCCCTCAAAACGAGGTGTCTTCGGGCCTCAAGCACCTGTTGGACTCAAAGTTAAATGTTTACATTCCCATTAAGTTACTTGGTCTTAATCATATACTGAAGAGTTTTTCAGAGTTGATCCAAAGTTCAATCATGTAGTGGGTGTTTGGAGGTAACTGTAAAGTCTTACAGTAGAAAGTAAGAAAAAAAAATCAGCTGCTCTCTACATAACACCCTTATATTATTTAGCCCTCTAATTAATTTACAAATCCACCTGACAGATGCAATTTTTACTTTCAGCTGTTTCACTTGTGATCTCTTTAGCTGTTTCCTTTCCTAAAGTTAGCCTGAGTAAATATTTGATTTTGTCCTCTAAGTCACTGCATACCATTGTGTAACCTAATAAAACCTTTTATTTCATTAGCACCAGTTTATCTAATGTTCCAGACTAATTGAGAGTGGATTTCCAAGAAGAAAAAGGAAGAACATGTTCACAACCACAGACACCTCCTCACCTGTTTATGAAAGACAACACAGGCTCTGCAGGACAGAAAAAATACCAGTAAAAAGTACCACATCTCACCTTTCTGCTATTTTCTCAGTCCATATCAATTCCCAGAAGTAAAAGCTACATCATTTAGTGTTTACATAAAAATGTAAACTTGAAAGTAAGGTCGCTATTTTCCTCTGCCCAGCGATTACGGGAACAGATTCTGCACTTCCCTGTGTGGAAATCACCTCTCCCTCTGGGCTCTGCCTTAGCAATCAAAAGGGTGGGACGTATTCCTTCCAAAAGTCCACGTTCTTCTTATGCTGGGGACTCCAGATATGGACACAGTACTCCAGGTGGGATTTCACAAGAACAGAATCAACTCACTCACCCTCCTAGCCATACTGTTTTTGGTGCAGCTCTGGGTTTGTAGTTTTCAGTCCATTTGTCATTCTGGATACAGAAACATAAAACTCAAAGGACTTTCTAAAATGATTCCACTTAATTAGAAAGCTGACATATTTTTATCACTACTGTGATATTCCTGACTGCTGTCAAGAAGGCCTGGGGAAGGTGAACAGTAATTAATCTATTTTATAAAATAATCAAATGGTGCATGAGTGTATTTGAGTAGAAATTACTACTGAAACCAAAGGGAGCACAGCAAGGATAGAGCGTCCTCAGATTCAGAGCCCTTTCCCGATCAAAGTGCTGGCAAGCTGATCTTGGCATTTGCTTGGGTCACTGTCCTGGAAGCCCATGGGGTATTTCAGCTCTGCTTTGCAGTGTTGGCAGGGCTGCTGTGAGGGGACACCCAGTCTGTTCTGCTGGTGGACTGGAGCACCAGACCTGAGGCACAGGTTGCTTTCTGAGGTGGGGACGGATCTTCACAGGGATAGTTTTGTTGTTCCCACAATGTTTAGGTATGAGGCAGCAGCACCAACAGATCCAAAGGCAGAAGGGTTAGACTTGCCACTCAGATTTCTGACTGAATGGCTGCTGAAGGTTTTATTTCACCTACACAAATCAAGCAGATTATCTGGTAATTTTCCTGTTCTTCCTTTTCAGCTGAGAAGGAGACGGACAGCCCTATGCGAGTTGCACTCAGGACAGAGGTAATGGAGGCAGCAAAGGAACTCTCCTTTGTGTACAGGGGCAAGTGTCTCCTGCTGAAGTAGGCAGGTGTCCTCAGAGCAAGGTGGGAAAGGCCTGGAGAGGGCAGATCTGCTCTACAGTCTCTCCAGTGGGGCCCTGGGAGCTGGATGTGTGACCAAGGCACCTCACTTCTGTGTCCAGGAGACTTATGGGCCTTTGAAACCACTGGATGCAGTAATTCACAATTAGAAATGTTGCACTTGGACAGTTCCTACAACAGAGAGTACAGGGAGAAAGATCAAGCCAAACTGCTACAACCAGGAAAAGACCATTAGAGATTTCCCCTTAACATGGTCCTTCTGAGGAGCATTTTCTGAGACATTTCTAAGGGAGAAGACCTTAAAGAGCTTAGCCAGTCTTTGAAGAGTGGCCCTCTGAAAATCATTCACAAATTCCTATTAAAAGTTCATGAGGCTGCCAGGCTACAAACAAGGACACCAAAACACTAAGGAAAAAAGGAACAAATTATTATAATAAAATGTATGTCCTCTTCTGACTCTTACGCACTTCTGACTTTCTGATCTTTCAAGGTCAACTGCAGATCCAAAGAATGATCTCATGTCCTGCCTCAACAGCCTGGCACTTCTGTCAGGACCCCTCTCAGAGTTTCAGCCCCATGCTCTGCCCCTGCAAAACTTGCCCTCACCCAGCAAAAGGTGCATGTCTGGCCAGGGACTGGCACAGGATACATCCAGACAGCTCAATTTTCTTTCTTTTTCACTTTCTCTGTGACTCCTGGAATGTGTTTGCACATGGTGGAAAAAATGCAGAGAGGAGCGAGAAGCAGCCAGGAACATCACCCTCCCTGCCAGCGCTCAGTTCTGGGGTTGGTAGCTTGTGCCAGCATTGGTAACCAAAAAAGTTGGAGGAGACCCTAATGCCTGGAGCAGGTGAAGCACTGAGAGATTAGATGAATTTTTGGGGTAAGCCTTTATTTAATTAAGAAAAGAAAAATGTAAAATCTGCGCAAACTTGGTTAACAGCCTTGCAGTGAGAGGCGAAATCTGTTTTGATCAGAAAACTGGCTCGCAATGAGTACAAAATATTTCACAAACTTTCAAACCCATCTTTTCCTCCCTTTTTTCATTAATGGGCATCTTTTATCCTGTCCTAAGCAACAGCAACAAGACTAATTAGTTTAACAAGTACAACAAATGGTTTTATTGACAAAAAATAACCCTTTGAAATATACATTACATTCACAGGGGATTAAATTACACCCTATTATCCATTTTCCATAAAATAAAGATTACTTTGATAAATCACAACTGTTATCTTTGGCTGATAAGAACTTAGTACTTATTTGTGTGGCTTCTATAAATAGTGTGTTCTGATTTTTTTCCTCCCTAAAATAGTCAAAGATACTGTCTGCCAGGCATTTTCCTGCAATTTGACAATGCCACATCTATGAACCAGGCAGCAAGTGAAAGCTTCTTTGTCTGAATATGAAACATGCAACAGTCTCTTTCTTTATCCTCAGCTTCTCTGCAGTAATCCATCAAACACCTTTCAGCCATATCTTGCTCCTCAAGGCTTCCTTACTGCTAAAGGAAGGTAGTCAAAACAAACTCCTTTTGTTAAGAGCAAAACCTTTGTGGCTTATCTTTCCATTGAATGCAAAGTCAGGGTGACAACTGTAGCATGAAGGGGTCCACCCTCATTTAGGCCTTAATGCACACAAGATATGTACAGTAATGTACAAAAGTGTGCATTTTCAGAAGGGCTCCTTTGCCTTTCCTTAGCTTTGCAGCAGAGCATTCTGCAGATTGCTGCTGATCTACTGGCACCATCTCCAGGTGGATAAACAGTTGGTTGAAGACCAAGCCAGAAGCAATGTCTTGTGTTTACTTCAGACCTGCATCAGCTCTGCACAAAGTGGCTCTTTACTAAAGGATGGAAATAGTTAGGATATTGGAAAAAAAATCTTTGTGTGCCAAGAGATTCACCCACCCTTTTGAGCATTTGGTAACAAGGTACACCAGGCTCGGCTGCCTTGCTGGGCATCCAACAGCTTAGCACAGCACAACAGCACAAAAGCACCTTTAAAAAACTTCCAAGGAGTTTGATTCTGAAAAACTGAAGCTGATTTCCTACAGTGTAGTGGACCACCAGAGAGATCTGCCTTGCTACCTGAATGGCATTGCCTCTCAGGACAAATATCCAAGTTCAAATTATATTCATTTCCCATTTTTTGAAATTCTTTCAAGAAACACATTTGCTCTGAGTTCAACTACTGCTTTGTATGCACTGGCTGATTCAAAGCATCTCATTTTACTCTAAATATTCAAGGCTTAGAATTTGTGTAGCAGTTGCTGGATTGGCTTGAAATAAGGTTTGCAAAGTTCTTAAGACTGGTGGGGAAAAGATGTAGTGGTTCTGGAAATCTTTAACAAGTAAATTCAATATGTGAGTTGAGTTATACAATTTTTGAAAACTCTCTGAACTTCTCAAACATAACATCAATTTAACATCCATTTGCAGCATCTAACCCTACCTGGGCCTTTTTGGATCGGTGCCCTCATCATAAGGAAATGTCTCTTTTCCCACATTTTCCCTCAGAAGCAGGTGGCAGTGGATTTCAAATAAACCCACACCCGTGTCTGTGTTCCTTTCTGGAGGGTGTGTTTTGCTCATGGAAATATGTCTAACCTCTTTGTTTAATTTTCAAAATTTTATAGGCGTCCCACCCCCTAGGTTGCCCACAAAGTGACTCAGCAAGCCAAGTAAAGGGATCAAAGAACAGATAGTTTTTCAAACGAATGGAAAAGTTTAGCGGTTCTGAAAGTATTTTCCCTCAACACATATTTCAAAACATTAATAAAAATAATTACAGCTGAGTCTAACAGACAAAATGCAGGGCTAGAGTAATAAATCTCAAGAGAACAGGGAGGAGCACTCTGAAATGCTGCAAAACAAATAGATTATCACCTTTCCAAACCTTTGCAAGCTTCTCTTTTCCTGTAACAGAAAACAAAAAAATCACCATGGTTGGGCTGCTGCTTGCTTGCTACAATTGAAACAACTTATACATTGTATTTCTCAGTGTTGTGCACATTTACAAAGCAGGAAGGAGGAAACTGTACACATAGGAGTGAACACATAGGAATTGCCACCAGCACAGATGATCCACCTTGGGTCCAACTCAAGCCCAACTCTGTATCTTGCTGTTCCTTGAATACTCTGTGGATGATGAAGTCCTGGGAACCTGATTCTGTTTCAGGGACTCATGTATTGGAATCAAAGACAAGGTCCTGAATAACACATGGAGGAAGATCCAGACCTTAGAGCTCTCAGAGACCCCTTATGTACATGCCACAGGGCCAAACTCCTCCTTGCTTATTCCATCTTCTGCCTCCCATATTTTGCACTGATTTATGCACAGCTGCTGAATTCAAAAGAGAACAGACCTGCCCCATTCTCATACTACGCAACAGTCAGAGGGCTGTGTGTTTGCCAGGAAGATGGGATATGTTGATTCCAAACTCCTCTGGCCCAGAACCCAGCTCTCCCACTTCCCAGGGAAGTGCTCTTTGTACCAGACAACACATCTGTTCTCACAATGGGCATTCAGGGTGTCACACACAGGGAGTGCTGCCTACTGTGGGCAGGGTGCAAACCCCTCTCTTGTCCCACCTTCCCCAGCCGTGGCCCAGCACAGAGCAGGAGTTGCTCTCTCCAGGAAAAATGATAAGGGCCAACAGCGGGGCCTGACTGACTCAGCCCAGCCATGGGAGCATCTCTTCAGGCATGGGATGCTCAAGTCAGAGCTTCAGTGACTGGTCTGAAAATGGGCCAGGTACCAACACCAGGAGTGATTTCATTTACTGCAATGCTTATGGATCCTCTAGCTAATCAGAGGACTGCAGCTTCAAGGTCTCCAGTGAGGAAATCCTGGGAATTTGTAGAATAAAAGGGTCAGAAATGCCAAGGTGGAGAAGGCAGGTCATAATCTAATCACATTTTCCTTCCTACTCATAGGAAGGCAAACAAGAGAAAGTAACAACATGGAAGACAGAGTCAGTAAGTCAAATATTTTTATTGATGTCCTTTCTTATTTGTGACCATTGGTCATTAACTTTAATTGCACAGACCAAATTAGCGATTGACTTTAATTTTCCTAAATTACAACTTCTAAAGCTTTTGCATTCTTACCAAGAGAAGACAAAATCTTGAGTAAGTCTCTACATGGAATAAAAGATAAGAAGCAACTTCTTACTAATCCTCATGCAAGCTACTGATTATTGGAGACTGAGGTTGAACATTATTTCAGGAAAAAGTTCATGAGTCTGCTCATCTCAAGCTAATTTATAGTTCTTTCACAACTGATGTAATTTTCATCTATTAGATAATAATTACAGGCATATTAAGCAATATTAAGATTATTAAACAACAATGAACAGCTGCCTGAATGTATACTATGGCAATGCAAAATCTGAGTAATACAAAGAGCCTTACCTGGCAATTTCCCATTAGAGCTTTTCTAAGCTTCTAGAATTTTTGTCTTACAGGTCTAGAGATTTTAAACAGAATAAATCTAACATTCATGTTTACAGGAAGATTTATGCCTGGCCCAAGAACTCCAGGGACACTTACACTTTCTATACCAACAAGTTACTCCCATTTGGAAAAGGAGCTATTGCTTTATTGTGGCATTACCACAGAAGCTGCTTTCTGAGAGCACTGAATGCATTTTGTGCAATGAGTCTTGCAAGAGGCTAAAATGTATTGCTGCTGCTCTTTATGTCTTGCTCTTCTACAAGCATACACTAAGCTGCAGACTTGGCTGCCACCAAGTATGTTTTTTATATGTGGACTATTACTACTAATAAAAGTAAAATAAGTTATTCAATATGAATGACTGCTCCTCTCCCCCTTGATGTACACAAAATAAGCCACATACAATGCGAGAGTAAACTCAGGCAACTGTTATAACTCTGCGGCAACTCCTACAGTAACAAAGAGAAGAAAAAAGTTAAATGCCTCCAACAAAATAGTTCACTCAAATTATCCTTTCAAAACAAATGAACAAAAAAAAACCTAGTCACAAATCCATTTTACTAAATTTTATTTCCTGAAGGTTTCTCGTTACCAATACTTTCCTAAAAAATAACTATGTTTAAGGAATTTGCAGATAATTATCACAAGACAACAGAGAACAAGTATCCTACTTATTTATTTTCCTCTTTTTCTGGAAGCAGAAGTCCCCTAAATCATAACTCTCTAATATCAGGGCTTCTACACAGGGAAGCTTCAGCTTGCACAAAAGGAGGGAAGAAATGAAAGCTTTACTTATGGCTTTCTATGCATCAAACTGGGACATCTACACACCCCAGCTCTCCCACATAAATTCCAAGTCACATAAACCATGAAAATCTCTTGGTGGATTATGAACTGAGTAAACACTTGTACTAGAGCAGATGGACTTTTTCTGTACAAAAAAAACAACAACAACAACAACAAAAAAAAAAAAAAACCAAAAAAAAACAAACAACCAAAACCCCAAAATCATGTACATGTGAGGGAGAATGGCCATACTGTTGTGCAAACCACTTTCCTAACATACATTGTTACTGGTCCCAGCCTTAGGAGATCAGCAAGTTTCAACTGATAAAAGAATTCTTACCAAAAACAATTGCACTAAACCAAAATCCTTCCAGTAAAACAGAATTATAAAAATAATTTCAATCATTAAGTTCCAGGTTATGTACAAGTGTGTAGTTCAAACATTTCTTTTTCTGACAGAAAAGACCAGATAATAGATAGCAAAAAAAACCACACAAATTTTGCCTCAAAGATTTAATCAGCAGGATTTGCAAAAGAGCATCAAGTATTCTGAAATGATTTATGGGCTGCAAAAGTGATGCATGAGTCATTCAAAGTGTATCAGTTGTATTAAAATTTCAGTTATCGGTGTTTACTGAAGGAGGCTGAGAAAAAGAGTGAGAGAACAGACAATAGAGGAAATAAAAATATTGGTGAGGTCATAAGAGACATTGCTTAAGCCTGTAGTTGAAAGGATTATGTACAGCAAGGAAAAAAAGCTTTTCTCCTTTTTCAAAGAGATTGCACATTGTCAAGGTTCACTTCCATCAGAGAAATACATTAAAATAATTTTCAATCTATATTCTATTTTCTGGCCTATTGAAAGTATTCAAAGACACAGGAAAGACTAGACTTCTGCCAAGCAGATTAAAGAAAACTGCATTCCTACATATTTTAACTATACAGTTACACATCCAAATTCAAAGCAGAAAAATAATTCAATGCAAATACTCAAGAAATACAGAATTATGGATTCTGATAAATCTGGGGGACGCAAGACTATGAAAGGAGTGCCTGAACTTGATGAGGAGATCTGTGTAGGATGGTTTCTGGATCCTTGTATTCATTTGAAGGATCCATCACAGCTGCATATAACTCACTGTAAGCTCTGCAGACCAGTTCTGTTGACTGTTTTATTATCTGCTCTCTAAAAACCAAAACAGAATAACATAATTTGCAATTTGTAGGAATATAACTGTACTACATTCAAGGAATTAAAAATATACATTAAAAATAAACATTACATTTTTTTTAAAAAAGGCTTCTTTCTCTTGTTGTATCTCAATAACCAAGACAGGAGCTCCATTATTTCTACAATCAAGCAGAAACTAATAGAAGGATTTAAATAGCATACATCAGTTTCCCACCTGCACTCATCTGTATCTTTTAAAAGACTCATAAATTTGGTGATTTGCCTTCTACCTCCAGTGGCTTCTCACTGTCCTTTGTAAATACACACTTTTTTTCATCTACTAGCAAATATATTCTATTTGCTTTATCTTGACAGCAAGATTCCATTATGATCCCATAATCAAACAAAAGCTAGTGACAGTGGTCAGAGATTTAAAACACAGCCTTTTACCAACAATGCTATGAAGTCTGTGTCCTCTTATTTTTCTGGAGATAAATGAGAAACAATGCACACAGACTAAATGCTAAATTTAACTGGAAAGTTTAATATTTTTTACAGACAACCTAATTTTATTTTACACTGCCCACTGAATCAGTTTACTTTAATCATCATGGTGATGGTGCTTACAGTAGCAGATGAATTTTTATCTATTAGGAACAGCACTTACAACTATTTTACAGCCAAACCCATGCAATGGGAACTCCAGCAGAAGCTGAGGAAACCAAGGTAACCACAAATCCAAATTCAGCCCTGCTGTAATATGCAGCAGAGAAACAAAGGCAGCAAAACTGCATCCACTAAAATCAGGGCTGAATTCACAGACTTTTGGGAATTACGAGTTAAAGAAATTTCAAAGATGAAGTACAAAAATCTTTGTCTTTACAGGAATCATTGAGGAACAGAAGCTATGAGAAAGCAGACTAGAAGACCTGCATTTTATTCTGACAAACAGTATCTAGTTTTTTTATATACAGCATAAACTGCCAGTATTACTAGGTTATTAGAATACCTAAAAAAAATACTGTCCTTAAAATAGCAAATCCAAACTAACTATTACAAGGAAAATATATTCAGGGTGTTCAGGTAAGACAACTGTCTCTGACCTCAGCCCGGGATCACTAAGGTACTGTAACATGACAATCTTTTATAAAAGCATTGCACACTGAATTTGTGTAGAACTAGTGCAGCAAATTAATAAGTAAAAAAAGTTCGTTAAAATATTCAGAGGTCTGAACAGAATCACATGTGTTGTTCAATCAAATAATGTCAGTGTCATTAATCAGTACATTAGGATTTCAGTTGCCATAACAACGTGATACATTTATTACTAACACAAATGGCAGCACTTGCTAAAAATAGTAATTCCAGCATTCAGATTCCATGATCCAACACGAATGAAAAGAGCTTTTCAAGACAACAACCATATGAATACATAGCTTAAGGCTTTTTAAAAGAGTGAAGGAATTTGAAAGACAAGAGCATGCACTGGTAATGTTGGAAGGAAAGTTCTTCACAGCTGCAAAGCTTAAATAATATTGCCAGTGAGTATGTAATACACTGGTCCCTTATCAAAGCATGTGGTCTGATTCTAAGACCTCATAGGTTACAGCTCTCAATTATCTGATTTCAGGAAAAATGTCTTCAAAACTGAAAATTCCAACTGCTATAGCCAGGGATTCAAGTTATAGCACTGGTTAATCGTTTTGTATGAATTTTGAGAAAATTCAGAATTTTCAAGGCTTATTTACTATCAAAAATATTGTCTATCAAGACAGTGATTCTACAAGCGTCTCTGTAAATGGGTATTTTAATATCAGAAGGACTGATCGTGTTTAAAGCTAATTGTTTGAAGGCTAATGTGCTGATTTATTTATTTAGTTTTCTTTCTGAGCAGAATCTGACCTATGGCATTGTTTATAGCAGGTTAATAAACTTCTGCATGTCAGCTGCATTGAAGCAGCAATAGCAATCATCCTCACACAAGGCTTCCCTCTTACCTCTCAACTGTCCACTGCTGCAAGATAATACAAATTCAGCTTAAAATGTGTTAAGATGTTTAAAAACCTTATAAATGGGATAAGTCTAAGAGTGCCCACATAATCAATTAATCTTGGTTCATCTGACAGAAGGATTGATTAAGTTCAAGTAATTTCACTGTGCCAGATTCTTTATGGTAGCATAGAACCTGCCTCTCAAAATTACCTTTGTGTTAGCAATGAGAAGTTGAGGCTTTCAAAATATATTTACTGCCATTATGATTTTTAAATAGACCTACAATTAAGAAAATATATCAAGAGCTAAAATACAGTGTAATGTCCTGACACTGAGAAGCAGAAGTTGTGATGAGACACCCAATGCCAGCTGAAAAACACCAGCATTCCCTGTGCCCAGCCATGCTCTACCTGTATGGTGTGACACTGGAAGTCTTTGGATGAAGAGAACCTGAGAAATGCAGCACTAGAACCAGGCAGCTGGACTAGCTGATCATTGTAGGTCCCTTCCAATCAAAATGTTCTATTCAATTCCTAACAGTAATTACCCTTGACACATCATTTTTTAACTGTAAGATGCTGTAATACAACCCCACTGAGGGCAAGCACTAGTAATGAAACTCCAAATACTGTTGCATTATGTAAAATGTGATGCACTTGTCTCAGTTTCTGGTATATTCAGCTATCTGCATTCTTCACAAGAGTGGTAAAAATAATGTCAAGGAAAGTTTTTGATCAGTGCAACATATATTTCTCTGAGTTTAAGTACTACAGGAAGTCTTCATGTGGTTCACATTTAATTAGAAAGAAATTTGTGGCACTTTCCCTAGCCTTAGGGTTCAGCTATATTCAAAAAACAAGGTAAGAGATAAATAATGAAGTTCTTACTTCCATACTTCAAAGGAGAAATCTCTTAAAAAAATACATTAGGTAAAAAGTAAAATAATCTCGGCAAAATATTCAATGAGACAGAATGCCAATATTCTACAGCAGAAGACAACAAAGGTGAAAATTCTAGAACTGACAAAGCAGTGGGGATAAAAGAAATCTTGGAGAATTATATATTTCACCTGTCTTTGGAAAACTTAAAAAATAGTTCTAAAACAATTTACAACTAAGTTGACAAAAAACTGGTGACACAGCAGAGCATGTTCTAAATAGTTTAATGTAATTCATTTTGATGGTGTCCCTTAAATCAAGAGTAGCTACTTCACAAAGTTACAGAATTAGATGCTCCTCACTGCTTGTTCGAAAAGAGGAGAGTCAGAACAAAACTGAGTTGTGATCTGAAGGACAATGATAACCTGAATTCTCATCATGATTCACTAAAACCTAATCAAATTCATCTTTGTGATCATTATTCAGGCATTACAGAAACTCAGAGGCAAGGTACTTACTTCACAGTGGCACTCAGAAGGAAATTCAGCTGAGACATTATCAGACTATCTGGAGCAGACAGATAGCGATCAAACTGAGCCTGCGAGAAGAGAATATGAGACCAACATATTAAAACCTTGCTATTACAACAAAATAGCTAAAACCACCATTTCTGGAAATTAAAAGACAGAACTTAATTGTCTAAAACAAATTACTGACTTCATCACCTCTGCCACCAAAATTTTGTTTCTGACCCTGAGGAATATGAGTGGAGGGCAAATAATGAGAATCCAGCTTCTATAATTATCCATCTAAACTTCCTATGCAGCTGGTGCAGGTACTTACTCATCACTGAAGATCACACAGAGTGTATTCAATGCAGAGGGAATACAAGACAGCTTCAGAGCTATCTACTATCTACTCTGTCCAAATTAGACATGTTGCTTGATTCTTTTTGCATGTTCCTTTTTACTTTTTGGCAGGGAGTCACTGCTTATGTTGGGAAAAACAAAGAGCAAATCACCTACTTCAGGCATCTTGAACTGCTTCTAAGCCTACTTCTCTTTCTCACAGAATATCGTGATAAAAAGAGCAGTGCTTTGATTCAAAGAAAAAACATTACTCCTGTCTTCAACAGTCCATCAAAAAACTGTGTCTGCCCCACTCCTGGCCAGGAGTTCATGGCCAGGCTGGATGGGGTTTTGAGCAACCTGATCTAGGGGAAAGTACCCCTGGCTCATGGCAGGAAGGTTGGAACAAGACAGTCCCTAAGGTCCGTTCCAACCAAACCATTCTGTGACTGTGTGGTCAAATGGGTGACTACTGAGAAAACCAGACCAGGTCTTCTCACAGATGAAAACACAAGTAATATTGAACACAGATTACACTATGAAGTATTTTAATTACACAGTGAGAGGAAAAATTCTTATCAGGATTCTCATCAAACATTGAACAGATTATCCAAAAAACCTGTATAATCTCGATGCTTGGAATTACTCACTAAAACAAGGCCCTAAGTAAGTTTATCTAATGACGGCAACCTTCCTCTTCATTCATGCACTGAATGAATATTCTCAAGCTGGTAAATCCTAAAATCCCCATCCATCCATCATTTAAAACAGAGGCAAAAATATGTAATAAAGTCACATTTCTTACAAATAAATTTTTTGGGGTTTTCTCTCCTTGTTTGGAAAGCAAGGGAGCTTTTCCTGAGAGGGGTATGGACTTAAGCACCTAATTTGCAAGCATGTATGAACAACTTAAAAGGCTGGGACCTGGAAAACTTTCAAGCATAAATGGGAGTCAGTAAATTTGCCTGAAAGTACTTCCCCCTGGTTTAAATCCTGAGAAGCCAATAGATTAGGCTGATAGATGGGATTTATGTGGGTTTGATTTCAGCATATTTAGTTCCATTCAAAATAAAAGAGTTGTATTCTTCTCTTAACTATTCAAGGGAAATTATTATGTACCACTATAGATAACAGTGTTACATATGTATAATTTAAAAAGAAGGTCCCCAAGCTTCAGCCTTTAAATTCGTTGTTAGGCTACAAGACCATGATAAACAGAAGATATTTTAAATGCAAGAATTTTAAGTTTTAATAAGAATGCATACTGATCTGAGTATACCACTGAGTGCTCTGTGCCAGAGCTCTGTTCATCCAACCAGCTTGGGAATTGCTGGTTTAAATTCTGAACAGAAAAAATGGGCTACACTATCATAAATGGGATGCATTCAACATACAAGTTTTTTAAAAAACCTTTATAAATCCCTTTTTTCCATGGGTGTGTACATACACTGCTGTATGAGCACGCCTTTACAGTTAAACTTTTAGAATAAAGCTAAAGTTGGCTAAGTAAGATGAGTGAGAGATTATTCATTATTGCCTACTGAACTGGGATATTTTTCTCTCTATGCAAAATAGCATTCACACACTCTAAGAAAAAAATATCAGCTGATAATTTGCTTTAAAATATATTGTAGCTTTCAACTTAAAAAACCCGTAACTGTGACATACACCCAGAATCTAACTTCTGAGTAAAGCTGAACTATTTGCATAAAATCAAAGCCTTAGGACTAAG
Organism: Aegithalos caudatus; assembly: GCA_013389925.1. NCBI lineage: Eukaryota > Metazoa > Chordata > Aves > Passeriformes > Aegithalidae > Aegithalos > Aegithalos caudatus. The sequence goes on from WEIU01007045.1 coordinate 311,191, forward strand.
ATTATAAATGATAGCAGAACCTGTATTTCAAAGCATAGAGGCAAAGAAGAAACTTTGGTGATTAAAACTAATTAGAGCTAAGTATTTGCTTTTAGCAATTTAAGATGACTCGTGGGACAGCATTCTTGTAAGTAAAGATCTGCTTCTTGAGACTTAGAAAATAATATTCTATTACTACCCCTTCAGAAATAATATATGTATTTATTACTTGAAGTAGTCAAATTACTACAAATGAAGAAAGTATTCCCAGACATGTAATTCAGCTATTCTTAAAGAGTAGGACTGATTAGATGAATATCTTCTACTACAGATGAATATCTTCTAATCACATAATTAACAGTATTCTTTACCATGTCACAGCATCACCACCATAATATGAAAGTTATAAATGCTTACCATTGCAACCTTCAGGGACACGGAATCCATACTTGACAAATTTGAAAGAGGACCCTAAGAATCAGTAATCAAACAGGGGGATAAAAAAAGGTCATACTAGCATATAGAAAAAGATAAATAACAAAGTCTACAATTGGTTCAGTAGTTAATTTTTATTTGGTCCTGCTACAGGATTGTAAATGTTTGGAAACTATCACCATTTCAGTACTGAAATCCTGTTAACAGCTCATTTGTATAATACCAGTCCCTTAAATTAAAAGCTGAGAATATGGAATTCTTAATACATCCTTTCAAATCCTTTTCTTCCTTCTTCACCATTAAATAAAGTCAAAAATAGTCTTCCACAAGGTCTAGAACAAAAACTGAACTGCAAACTGGCTACATCCCCTTGCTAATCTGGATGTAGGAGACGACAACTTTGCTCTGTCTGTTCTTGGACCGTTAAGAATTCAGACCTGCTTCCCAGTAAACCTTCTACGCTGCTATGGCAGTGCAACCCATCAATGCTGCTTAGTCCCTTAGCAAATTCTGTGACATCACCTCTGCAGCCAGGCAGCTGTACAGACAGAAATGAAAATTGCTGCATCCCATTAACAACCTGCCCTAGTCAACTTGAAATTGGTTTTAAAACAAGAGGTAGGCTCATGAATAGAAAACTACGTTGAGTTATTAATCAGATAATTTACACATTTATTTATTCATCTTTATACACAAAAATCTGTTGAGTTTGGGCACTTTATGCAAAATTATTAGCTGAAGAAACAACATAAAGCTCTCCAACAGAGTTCTGCTTTCTTCAGAAAACACTGTTTTTCACTTTTACAAAAGATCACAAAAGGACACAGGCACAGCTGAAGGGAAGAAGGGCTGTAATAACACCTACCACATTGCAACTGTGCTTCACAAGAAAGGGAGAGCGTGAGCTCTGAATTCCAGTTTTCAGCTTCTCTAAGAAATCTCAAGTTTTCACTTTGAGAATCTCACTGTCTTGGTACTAGAATAGCTACAGCAACAAATAAGGACGAAAGAAGAAACTACTTTCAAACTACTACTAAACTCATCTGCCAGTTTTCCACAGAAGAAAAAAAGCAGCAATTACCAAATGCATGCAGCTATCTATGGACTCCATGTGTGGTGCTACAGGAAGCAATGAAGAAGCTGAATGCTGCTTACACACACAGCAGGTCTAGAATGTCCATGGGAGTGCAGGTATCCAGACGCAGTGCGTACCACACAAGAGATACAGGACTGCTGCCACCAACCCTGCTGGGCCTGCTGCACACACAGGGCAGGGGAAAGCTGCAAGGTGCCTGCATCTAACAGCCCTGGTCACAGGTGAGAAACCAGCATTACTGAACCTTTGCTTTCAGAGAAAGCTTCACTTGCAAAAAACATTCCTGCCAAAATTCTCCTAGTTAGCAAGCGCGTGGTACCCGCTCCACATGTGAATTCCATAAGCTCACCTGTTCTGGTTTGTGCTGCTGCAGAGCGTTATAAATGTAACTCAGCCCAGCCCTCGTTAGCACGTAGGAAGCTTGCTCATTTATGAGTGTATCTAAATGAGCTTCAATCTGAAATGTTAAGCATAAGGTATTTATAAAGTGTGTGTGAGAATATTAAATGCAACAAGTTCTACGGTTAAAAGGTCTAGAAAGACAAAAAAGAAGAAATAAAACACAAATGAGGAGAGTGATCAACAAACAAGGAAATACTAAAAATACATACAGCATAATTATTTTCTCCATTTACATCTTTAGTATTACCAGGAACCAATAATAAAAGAAAATTCTTTATGCAGAGAATTCTTTCATGTCTGAATAATAAAAGAACCAATACATTTTTGTATTTGCAAATACAACACCACCATAAATGAAGATTATAGCCTTGATCTTAAAAATTCCTATATAATTTTATTTTCTTATAATTCTTTGAAAATATGTGATAAAAATCACTCAACTCTTATTGAAAATACGACAATAACAGGCCAGTTTTACAACAAACAAGAGACAGTCTTTCATAAGGAAAATAAAACTGAAATTAAATCATACTCAGAATTGATTTTAAATTCCATACTGATAAACATGTATTTGAAAAAAGTCAACTGAAAGAACAATAGACAATGAAATTACAGTTGTCCATTTTGTTTTAATTATCTTCATATGAAAAAAACCTGTAAGGGCATTTTACATTCTTAATATAATCTTTACTTTGCAGGAAAACCTAATCCCTAAATCCAGTCACAGCAGCAGAAATCATTTTTCAGTTTGAGCAGTCTCAGAAAGACATTTGTGCATATATGCATTATTACTTCATTTTTACAGATAACTACCCCACAATTTCTTTCTTCCAATCCTAAAGAAAAGAAAAAAAAAATTATAATATAATGAAGTCTAGTAAAATGTAAGTCTCTCTTGTCTGATACTTAAAGAGTTCATCTTTTTACTTCCTAAAATTGTTCAGAAGAACACACTTTCTTTTTTAAATCAGAAGGGAAATCTTAATATTTCAATCTGGAGTTTTTAACTGTCTTAGTGAGTTCTTTTTCTATGAAAAATGTTTCTCCTATTAAATATGCCATTCTAACTCCACTTGAATAACCTATTTATGTATAATCTTAAAGATTTTTTCAGTCTGTTCCTGTATTTGTAAAATGTTTGAAGAAAGTAAATGGTATTAAATGTGTAAGCTTCAGCTCTACTGCTTTTCTGAAGAATAAATCATTTGCAACACTTACTGTGAAAGGAGCTCTGATAAAAGAAATTAGAAATACCCCAGACAGTTTGGTGAGGTTGTCTGTGTGTTTGTTTCAGAGCTAAAAGGTGCTAGAAATTCTGATTAGGAGTAGAAAGTGAAAAATGGCTAACAGCCAATCCTTGCTGATCCCTTCAAGTAAGAATTTGTGACTTTTTTCAAGCCCCCCAGCTCCAAAGACTATCCTGAGATATACTGCAGACATATTCTTGTAGCAAAATATAAATGGGCAGTGGCCAAGTTTTTGTAAGTTTCTAAATTTTCACTTCCATTTCAAAATTGTGCCACATAGAAAGCAGGACTGAAGCAGTAACTTCAGCTACACCATATTCTAGTACAGAACAGATGATGATCTAGTACTAACTGTATGATGGAATACAGTCAGCCATTTGATTGAACTTCCAATTTCCATTTGCTTCTTCTCATATGTTTGCAGATAAATATTAGAATGATTAGGATAATGAAAACATTCACCGGTCTGGGTTTATCTGCAACTAAACCAAACAAAACTAAACTTTTAAATAATTTTTTAATCTGTTTAAAATGAAAGATGCTATCTGCTCATAGTCTCTCATCAGAAGCCCTCTTCTTCCATTTCCCTAGTATTGATAATGTTGGCTTTGGGTTGATTTTAAGTTAAATATGTTCACATCACAACTTACAGTGTGCAAAAATCAGTAATAAGTTAATTTTCTTTTGGGGCTGCTAAAGCTTACCTGAAACTGCAACATTTCTAGACGTTTATCAGTGAATTCAAAGAGAGCCAGAGTAGTCCTCATCATGTAAAGTGAATTTACCATGTAGGTTGCCATATCTGCTGTGCCCAAATTACTGGCAGACATAGTACACATCTGTAACAATGGATCTAGCACACAAGACAGAACCTAAAATAGTAAACACACGGAAAAGAAGGAGGGGAGGGAGGAAATCATGTCACACAAGGCTTCTAACCTCATTCTGTCTCTATCATGTATTTATTCCCCAAAGCAGAATAAAGAGGAATGAGAGTTTCCAACTGTGAAAGCAGTTTTCTACTGGATTTGTCAGCAGGTGATCACCTACCGCAGTGATGGGGAAAGTATAAAAAACCTGAGAAGAACAGATTCCAGCCTAGCAGGAGGAAGAATAACCCAGATTAGATAATTGGTAATTGTGCAATCTTGAGGGTGTATTTACTTAATGGAGTAGTAATTGGATAACAGAATTTAGATACTGTGTTAAGAGTAGCACTCCATACTCAACTGTAATTATCCATTTTGTTAGTCACCCTGTTATGCACATTACAAAACTCTGGTTTGACAGAGAGCTCCAAAATGAGACCAGACAAATAGATTAATGTTCCAGCTACCTTTTGTGCAGTGAAACTAACTTACACATTCTTTTTTTGCCCCTCTCCCTCCTCTTCACACACATAAAGCAAACATTCCTGTACCTGCACAAAGTCAGCCTGACGGGCATCCAGTGGAATAACAGATGAGTCATGAGATGCCAGAACCTCCCGTAGCAAGTTAAGTGTCTGATTTAGAGCAGAGCTGGGGCCAAGATCAGGAGGTGGGAGCTCAACCTGAAGAATAAGATTATCTGTTTGTGGGGACTTTTATTAATCTCATTTACAGCAAATACCATCCAGTGTATTAGCACAAATGCAATCAGCTAATAACAAAATTACATGTAGGTACATAGAAAAGAATTTCAATTTGATACTGGACAAATGTAGCACATTTCAGACAATAACTGCCTACAACTTTCAGCATAACCACCTCATTCAGTGCCAAACAAGCAACACTGAATTTCTCCTTTCATTCAGACTAGCCCTAATTTACCATTTGGAGAAAACCAAACATTACTGGTTTTGGCAGTGAAAAAAAATACATTTACTAGATTAGGTGCCAAAGAGTAGCCACCTTGTTGGCACCACTAAGTTCACTTTGAGCAGGACCTCCTGCAAACACTTCAGAATCTAGTGTAGGCAGAGCTCTGGGAGATGAGGGCCATGCTGCAGCTGTTCCTGGCCACACTGCACAGCTCCAGTCACAAATGCAGCAGTCTCAATCCCCAGCAAGCTTCCACCTTAAATTGCCAGTACACAAATGATCTGCACACAAGCTAACTCAAGTACACCTACATGAACTGCAACAAGACTGCACAAACTGAAATGCAGGCGTATGCCAAACATAAGCAGGTAATGCAGACATTTAAAAAACAAGAAAAGTTTGTGCATGTTAGAGAAAAAAATATACTTTCCAAGTCAAATTATGAAAATTGGACTCCTGAAATGGACTGAAATTCTATGCTATTTTTAACCCAGGCTCACATACTTTAGCCCTTTCTTTGTAAAAGGAAAATACTCATTAAACACTTAATAAAACATTTATTATCTATAAAACATTTATAGAAAATCTAGCACCTCTTTTTCCCAACACCCATTTCTTAGGTTCTACTCCAAAAACAGCTGCATCTTTTTGTCTCCAGTGCTGCCTCATACTGGCTTCCTGCTGCCTCCAAACCCGTACTACAACCACATTTCCTTCTGCCAACAATCCACTTCCCACCCTCCTCTCTTCTGCCCGTGCAAGGGCAAACAGAGATGTGGCTGGATCACGTGGGAGTAAGAAGACCCTCAGCAACACACAATAAGTTAAGACTTAAAGGCATAAGCCCTCCAGGAGGAGGTAGGGGGAAGTAAGTTTGGATGGGACTGGCCCACGCATCCCAGTCAGATCTGGCTACAGCAGAGCAATGCAGTGTGCACTTCTGCAGTGCACTTAAGACTCCAGCTCTGAAGAAAAGGCAGCAGCTTTGGATGGCTCCAAGTTATGGGCAACATGTTCCATACCTTCCCAAATGAGAAAAACTTATGAATGGCACAGTAATATGGATGTCAGAATCTTCAAGTTAAAAAAAAAAAAGAAATTCAAGGGGCAGAGGCTGATGGCCAAAGAAACCAAGGAGAGCACAGCAAACATTTTCAGAGCAGAACATTACAAAGCCTGCTGAAAAAGAATCTATACTGATGAACATGCCAGCAAAGAAAGAAAAAACAAACTGTCTCTTTGAAACCAGGCTGAATGTTCACACTTTGTGCTTTGAAACATTTGAGATACCATATATGTCCCCACACTGTTACCAAGACATTTTTAATGAAAATTTTTTTCATCCTTCTGAATATACAATGTTCCTCTATTCTCACTTTCCAAAAGTGAGTATACTGAACTCAAGGAATTAATGGAAAACTAAATCTAATTGGTTCAGAGAACAGTTGTTCAGGCCAAGCAGTCTTGAAAGCATGAAACAGATATTCTAGCAATAAAGTAACAGTAACTCGAAAAGAGGCACTTACTCAGGGATGATCATTAGTAAAGTTTACTGAAATTTACAGCACTGAGTTACTTTCTTCTTGTTTCTTCTTCTTATTATTAGGGGTATTAATTGTGTCCTGAACACACCATTCTCAGACTTGAACTGGGCCATGTTCAGTGATATTTTGGCATTTGGCATTGAGAATAGAGTTTGGTGGAGTTTTCACTTCCAACACACACACAGATCATGGCAATTATAATTTCAGGCTGCTTTGCACAGAATTTTTGTCTCCTGATGTAGCTAGTGCTCAGAAGCTCTTAAATAAGCTTCATCTTTCACTTGCCTGTTCCTTTACAGTCCACTGTCTTCTAGGTAAGAGTGAAGAACAACACAATGGAAGAAGAAAATATGGGAAGAAAAAATATTTAGGTCACTAGATTTTTATTTGGGTTACCCTGAAATTCCTGACTACTGCAATAGAGACAAAATTATCAGTAAGTGGAAGGAGAAACAAAGGTAGTGCTATATTAACTTTGAAAATTCCAACTTTTGACACATGAATACAAAGTGAGGGTTTTTTTTCAAAATTAAAAAAGAAAATTTTAAAATAGACACTTCAAATTTATAGAGGAACCTACAGACTCCAACTCATGAGTACTAATCACTATTCTAAAAAAAAAATATAATTGATGCCCTGAATGCACTAAGAGATCGTTATAATTGATCCTATTTCCAGAAAAATAGGTTTCAAATACGTGCTGAGTTCTACTTTTGAAGTACCTCTTTCAGTTGCAAGCCAGACAGCATCTAACTAAAATATGATTAGGGAAGTTCTGCAGCAGCGAATTCAACTGCATTAAAACATACTCTAACAGTGTTAAGTCTCTAATTGGTTTTAACTACCAGTTCAGTCATACAGAAATGATGCCAAAGAAGCTCTTCAGCCTTTCAGAAAACCCAATAAATTATCCATTTTTAAAATCCAATACACAAAACTGAAAGGAATTCTAAAATTATGTACAACTAAAATTTATATATAAGCTTTGATACAAAAATTTTTATCTTCTTTTCTGCATATTAATCAGTGGGGAACAGATATCAAGCCAGAGCAAGTTTCTCTGTCCATGAGAGCAAGTAGCCCAAAGGATGTCTTACAAAATTTTACAAACAGCAAAGGAAAATACAAAAAAAAGAAAAGGCAGCATCAACAGTCAAGAAGTGTGCATGTATGTTAATTGTTTCCCTTTCTCATTTACAGAAAAAGTTACATTTTTAAAAAGGGCAAAGTTTCTTCTGAAATACTGCACAGTCGATCAGAACTTTATATACTATGGTACTTGAACATTAGAAAGTTAAGAGTTACAGTGTTCATGAAAGGAATGGAATACCTCCTACACAAGGAGAGGCTGTGTTCTGCCTTGAGAAGAGAAAGCTCAGGGGGGATGTTATAATTGTGTATAAATACGTGAAGTGAGGGATGAAGATGGAGACAGACTCTTCTCAATGGTGTCCAGTAACAGATCAAGAGGCAATGGGGACAGATTAAGACATAGGAAAACAATTTTTTACTGTGAGGTTAGTCAAGCACTGGAGACAGCTGCACAGTGAGGTTTTGGAGTCTATCCTTTGTGATATTAAATCTTCAGCTAGAGCAAGTCCTGGGCAACCTGCTCTAGCTGACACAGTGTCATGAGCAAGATGGTTGGACTAGATGGTTTCTAGTTTCCTGCTGAATTCATCCATTCTTTACTTCTGTGATACTACCACCAAATAAAACAGGATGGTAATTTAAAACACAGAACTCCACAGAGAAAGCCCTTATGAGTAACAAACAGAAGGTTAGTGGCTTTTATAAGACCCTAATCAGCTTTAAATACAGCTTCTTAAAAACACCCACTGCCAGGGGTGGGAGTCAAAGTACTACAGAGCGGAACCTTGTAAAAATGTTAGGAATTTTTCATGCTGCCAGTTAACACAGAGCAGCATCAACTGCAGCGTCCGTGCTCCTCAGCTGAGACAATATTCACCAGCACTCCAAGAAATCTGAGTGCATGTCTTATCAGAGAAGCTGTCTTCAGATTTTCTGGTCCTCTTAGGATCCTACAGAGGTCAAAGGAGAATGCTCAGTGGCATGCTTGTCTTCTCAGCTATCAAGTTGGTCTTCAAAGAAAAGAGAACTAGTTTTTCTTTGTTCTCATGAATCCATTTCAAAGCACAACAGCATTCAGATCACAACAACAATAATCAGTCTTATTCAATCTGCCCCACACTGATTTCCCAGAAACCTAATAGGTTTCATTCTGGCAGGAATCAAATTATGAAGGACAAGTTTACAATTATTCCCATGCAATGTTTTAATATCTCTCTCATTGACAAACTTAAAAGAGAATGCAATCACAGCATTTAATTAGCATACATCTACTCTAAAAAGAACAGCATTAAGGAATAATAATCCCAAAACCTAATTTGGGATACTCTACTAATAGACAGCAGATGACTGGAGTTTGGCACAATCCTTCTTTAGTGCCCTTATGATAACTCTCATTCCATTTTATTAAATGTTTGCAATTATTCTTTCCTTTAATAATTGTTCTGGAACACTAGTGAAACCAGAGGAAGGATATGTGGGCTTGAAAATTCCCACTCTCCTAATTTAACAGGTGGTGCAATAAAACATGCTGACATTGGTTGGTCTAACACACTTGCTAAAATGCCTCACCAATGGATTCATTATAATAAATAAGCCCCACATTGAGAGGACTGAAAGAGAAGTCCATCCACTTCAGTACATTGGGTACTCTGAACTTTACTCCCAGTTTCATTGGAACAGTTTCTGTTGTTCTGACAATTACTTTCATTCACTATTTTCTCCTGGGTTTACAATAATCTGTAAAATGGTCATCTGTAATGGGCTGTTCTTAGATCTAGACAATGAGTAACACAAGCAGATTCCTGAATTCCTATACGTTTGATTCATAAGCACAGAGTGAAAAGGGACATGGAAAAGGATATGTAAAGACTTTAATGATAATTTTGATCCACTTTACTAGCACAGTTGGTAGACCCATGGCTGGGTCCAAAAAACCTAAAAAGCAACAAATACAAACTTTTTTTCAGCATAAGGACACCAATACCAGACAAAAAACGTTCTGGTCCAGCCAAGAACCAGGAAAAAACCAATTGGTACCAGAGCTAGAAAGTACTGGCAAGAATGGCCAAACCTGGCTCTGAAGAGTAAGAGGCACTAAGGCCAAGGAGAGAGAGTCTCTGCAGTAAGAGCTGCTGCACCAAACCTTCAGTGACACTGGAGGTGGCTGGTGATGCACAGCTTCTGTAGGATGTCAGCATTGAGCTCTACAGCAGCCTGAGAATCTCAAAGTGGTGAATGGCATTTTAAACCCTAAAAACAAAGTGGCTTTGCAACAACTCTGTCACTAAGCTTCGTGACAGGTTTCAAGAAGTGCTGGAACCAAAGAGACCCTCTTGTGTACTGCATTTCTTTGATAACAATGGTCTCGCTTTCCAGCAGTCTGCTGAATATTTCTGTCACATGGATTTCAACTCAAACAGAGCTACTGGAGAAGCCTGAGTGAGAACACCATAAAAAAAAGCTTTCTCAGAACAAATAGTTTGAAGTTGAGAGTTGCTGAGTATTTTATTTTCAGATTCCAACCAGGATGCTTGAGATTTTCTTATGCAATGAAAAAAGTTCATAGCAAAGTGCTTCTGGGCAAACCAGTAAGTATTCTGAAGTAACCAGGGATTTCCCTCTATCATTTACACCGATGGCTTGACAACCAAGAGGGAGAATCCTGATCTAAGACTGCCTAAAAGCTTCCATACACCTCCACACTAGTGACACTCCTTATGTAATATGGGACTCTTCTCAAAAATAGATATGAAGAGGAAGCTATTTTCTTGTCCTAGAAAGAACAGCCTGAAGTCTCACTTTCCCACTGTGCTTTAGAAATTAAATCCCAGGCAGACTGAAGGCAATGCTCAACTCATGATAATCAATAATCTAGGGAATTAAATTGTCTATGGTGATGAGGACATCAAATTACCATCTTGTCATTTGTCTGCATCCTAAGGATGGGATCTTGAGGAGTTAGCATACTTAATGAAACCTGCTTTGTCTAAAAAAATGTTCCCAACTAGCTATACTTAAGTGAAAGATTTCCTTAAATGATATTCTGGTCTATCAACTACTAGATACAACGTAGATGTTAAAAAAGAGAATTATCAGCAACAACAGATGATACTGAGGAAATACTATTGTTAAAATTGTCTACCTGACAGGCTATTCACCACTTTCCAATAATCTAAACAGAAGAGGCACTTAAACCTACAGAAATAGAAGTATTTTTACTTCAGAACATCCCATTTGCATTTTAATGTATTTCGAAAATTATTCAAATTGTCTTAAGAATCATATTTTAATCAAAGTATTGGACAACTGTTATTCTTTGAAGCAGGCTTATCAATGCATTAAGATGCATAATCTAAACTGAAGGAAGAAGAAAGCACAGTTTCCAGATTGTTCAAATGAAAAGTAATTTACTAATTTTCTCAGTGAATATTCTCTAGCAGCACAACAGCAACAGCAATGAAGTCTTTGCAATTGCCTGTGTAAGCACAAAAGGTCTGTATCTTCCAGGGGGTTAATCCTCTCTGAAAACAGAATAAAAAAAAAATCTGGAAGCAACTGCAGTACATACATAGCTGGCAAAAAGCTGGAAAAAGGCTGAGATGTGAAGAAAATGCTACTAATACATATACACAATTTTGGTCTGAACACACATTTTAAAAAAACATGGTAAAAAGCAACTTTCAGTTTCCTCAAAATGTATAGGTATTGTGACAGTCACTACTAAAATTACAAAGACAAATGAAAAGGCATAAACCCGGCTTATCTGTGCACTAACACAAAAAACTAAGTAACAAGAGAATTAAATTTATGATAAAAGGAAGGTCTTTATCACATGGAACCTAATGTTTCTCTGAGTGTAATCAGCCTATAAATTTTGTCTTTTTTATGAAGCAAAACTAATTTCAGTTATGAAGAGATAAGCCATCGTTCTATCAATTCAGTAATCCACTCACAAAGGGTAATAATATAAGGTGGTACAGAGGACTATCTAAAACTCAGTTAGCTCTTCCACATTAGAACAGTAAGATTTCCTCTGAGACACAGAGTTACCTCACTGTTAACTCCTCAAGCAGATTAATAAATAATTGTGGAAGCCTTTGTTACTCATATATCTAACAATCCTCTAAATCTCTTTCAGCTTTTGACCTCAATTATATTCTGAGAAAAGATCTTCATAGGGCACACAGGCAATGTAATATTGTTAACATTTCAGACTTAATTTATAAATGTGTTTCTGAGAAAGAGCAATATTATGATCTTTTCCCATTACATGGTAAGCTTGGTATGCCATTCATTACTTGTAATAAAACACCACTGAAGGTGGCATTGCAATCACTGCCTTCATTTAAGCCCAGTAAAAGCAAATTTGACTACTTTATAAAGCAATGACAGCATCTAGAGGACCAGTTACATCCACACTAGGGGCTGAGGGAAGGGGAACTAGGAGGAGAAAGAGGGCTACANAATTCCTTATCATTCTTCTGAATTCTACACATTTCCAAACTAAAAACAATGTATTGCCCAAAACAAAACCTCAAAGACTGTGAGTTATGTGAGTAGGAAAATATGCTGGATCCTAACTGAGTATACATATAATACCCAACAGGACAAATAAAAAAGAGATGAATACAGAAATGTTTTCAAGCCAAGAAATTTTTTTCCCTAAGCACTTTGTAAGTAAAGAGCAGTCGTACATTTTTGCTAAGGTTCATCACTGATTTCTTTTCATATAAGNTGTGTAAACAATATTTTCTTTCCCATAACAACCTCTCTCCCAGGTGTTGTTTGCTGTTTCTGTTACTTAACCAATGGAGAGAGGTGTCAATTCTATGGACCAATAATGTGCCTTTTTAGTCCAGCGTGTTACAAAAAGGCTGAATGAATTGTAAAATAGCCTTCTGATTCTCTTCTGCCTGCTGACCAGAGTCAAGCATCTTTATTTCATGTCCTACTGTGACACTTGCCTATTGCATGTTTTAGGAACTCAGCTTTAGCTGACCCTTGAAGAGGCATTAATAGCAAAGGAATTATTACTGATATGATACCACACTCAAATGGAAATACCCGACAGCAACAATGCTTCAAGTGGACTTCAGCAGCATGGACCGTGGGTGGTAGCAGCTAAGGAGTGACCCAATGAATGAATGAAACCACTGAAAGGAGGCACTGGGATATCTGGGAGAGAAGGAACAACTGCTGCTTTGAGAAAGTCATTCCCCAGCCCCTGCAGAAACGCAGGAAATTAGGACCAGACAGACTGTGCTGAATGAGAAAACCCATTTGGAACCACAGAACAATACTGACAAAACTCAAGAAAACCTGACTGAACGGTCAGCAAATTACAAGTCTGTGCAAAGAATAGCTTCTGGAAAATGAAGGGGTTTTTTTCCATTTTTTTGTAGGTTAAATAATTTAGAAATGCATTTACAAATGTTACAGCAACATTTATGTGGAAAAACTATTTTTATAATAGAAACGCCCAAATTTTGTTTTTACTTAGCTTACCATTTTGGGATATACCTTGCAACTTCAAGAATGGAATGATGTACAATTAACTACTGACCTGATGACGCATTCATACAAATTATACAGCTCAATTGCCTGACTTTGCTCTATTGCACTTACGAAAATTTTCTACTTTTGTTGCTTCTCATAGATTTTAAAAATATGTAAATTGTTCTGCAAAAGAATATTGCTAACTGCAGGATTTTAGCAACATACTTACAAAACCTCCACTATTATTAGAATTAAAATATAAACAGCAACTTTGTAATGCAGTTCTAGAACTAAAAGATTGAAAATACAAGACTCCAACTTTAGGAAAAGCTGACATATAAACCAGCTATTTACCTAGTAATCTTACTAAACAAAAGGGAAACGCAAGCATGTTTTGAAACATGAAAGCTGTACAATTTTGAAACAAACCTTGTCCATTAGTTTACTTGCATGAAGACTCAGGCTATTGAAGAATATCTTCTTGCTCAACAAGTGCATTTCTTCAATTGTTGTCAACAGTGTGGCTGCACTGTTTCCTACAATACCGCTGAAAAAAAATAAGGATTATTAACATATCTGAAGGGGGGACAACATGACAGTCAGATACTTAAATACCATTTTAAAAAAGATTATCTTCAAAGTTGAAAATTTAGAACAAATAATTGCAGGGAACAGTTCTCCATAATGGCTGAGAGATCAGCTGACTGTAAGAACAAGCATCATCAAGCATGTGATTAAGCAAATATTATATATGGGCTATCAAATTTGAACAAACTTTTTTTAGAGTACTACAATTCACTGGATTTTTGCTTTCTTATGCAATATATCTACTCCTGTTATCAAAAATAAATTATGTAACAAAAAGTGTTAACAATATTCTATCGTACTGCCTGTTAGGGATAGCATTACCTCTCTCCTTTCTTCACTGAGATGTTGGGCATCTCCAAAAATATAAGAATTCCTGCCTTGCTATTCCAAGTGTTAAACTACCACACTTAGCACAGACACCACATAACCCTTAAATGGCACTACAGGACTGTGCTCCTCTCACAGATATACCCTCCCTCTGGGTATAGAAACTGCACTTTTAAGCTACAAACTGGCAGTGAAAATTCATCAGGTCGTAATAGGACTAAGCCTCTATCTCAATTTTCAGATTGTAATCTTGTGTTTAATAGATAATTTCTCAAACTGCTTTCTCCTTTCAATAGTGAGGTACCTTCCTTATGCAGAGGAATTATTCAGCTGGTAGGAGGTACTTCAGTGGTCCTTAAACATTGCATTGTTAACAAGACAGAAACCAAGACAGGTAAGAGTGACAAAGACCTTCACATTTTCAACTGCACCAAGCTTTATAACCATAGGGAAACACTAACTTTGGAGACAGAAAAACAACATCAAAATCTTCCAGGATTTTTTGACAATAAAATTAAGAATAGGTCTTACATGTGTTCTACAATAGACCTGCCATCACAATTGAGGATTTTATATAAGCTGGGAGGTGCCCAAGAACCACTTATCCCAGTCTGCCCAACATCTGAAGTATTTTCAGACAAAGAAACTCAGCTAGTAGTATTAATGTTACAACTTCTCAGAAAGTTTAGTTCAGGGCTGTGGAGGAAGATTTTTCTCCTACTGCTGTTTCTAATCAACATGAACTACAACATATGCCACACATATAAATTATATATAAATTAGCAGCTCTGGCTTTTCTCCAGTTTCTGTATTTCTGGTGGCATCTGGAAGGTTGGAAGGTGATCAGTGCATCTTCAACAGTGAAATAAGGAAGTGCATAATTAGGGAAAAAACATTATCAAAAAGTTATCAAAACACAATTGTTTAAAGCAAACAAAAAGCAAACAAAAAAACCTGAAGAAATTTAATAACTTTCTCAAAGGGGACTTGATTTTGTCATATTAAATGTTGTGTAGAGTTTGTTTGTATACTACTTGAATCTACACAGAACAATAAAGAAACAGTTGTTGTGGCAAATTGATGCTATATTCCAAAGCAGTTTTGATGTGAACTGAGGAATGGCAATGGATAAATGGTTTCTGTTTGATATCACATGTGCTTCTTCTTGATATTAAAGTGCAGGGCAACAATTAAACAACAAAAGTACTCTTCCTAGCAGATTAATGCTTACATATACCATTAAGGAAAAAAGGCATTTTTAACATATTTTGTAATTTTGCATACCTGATTGTATGGTGGTAGAACTTGAGCAAATTAGAAATCTTGTACAGTAAAACTGCTCCTGGCTCAGCAACAATCACCTGCTCAATTCTAACCTGCAGCATGAACAAATACAAACATCCTTCAGGTCATAAATTCTGAAAGCCAGCCTTCTGTGACTTTATATGGAATACATCTCTGATTTTTGAAAAATAAATTAAATCAGAAATATATTTTAAATGAGAATATCCAGTTATCTTTAATGTTCAGCTTGAACTGAAGTGCTTCTGGGCTGCCATGCTTCTGGGCAGAAAACATAAAGGTATATGCATTCTGAAGAAAAACTACAAAAAGCCTTCCAAAAATCCTACAGATTTCTGCTGTTACCGGAAATTTAAAAATAATGAGATCATTTGATGGATTAATACCAGTATATACTGGCATCTTCCCCAGCACTGAATAGCAAGAATAGCTGAAATGTTGCAGAATCACTTAACTACAGCAGTAGATATACAGCATCATGCAGAAATTCAGAACATCAAAGTATGAGGTATTTTGCCTAAGAAACAGTTTTCACCTGGATGAATAAATTCTTCCCTTTAAAGGAGAGCATATATACCTCCTACCAGTATTTAGTTAGATATATTCATAAGTAACAACCAGCTGTGTTGACTGTTTATCTCAACCAGGAGACACTGGCTACACAACAAAATGGTGCTGAGTGTCTTTACAGTTGGACAGCTGATGTCTTGTCTCCATGGTACACAGAGTCTCAATCCAGTCATAAAAAGCTGCCCCAGGGTCAATCTTTGTGCACTTTTGAAGCAGAATAGACAGTGATTTATCACTGCACTGCTCTCCCACCTGCCTGAGTGTGAAAGGGCTACACACAAATCAGCAGCCACCACCTACTCTCCCAAGTAATTTGCTGTTCAATGGAACACGATGTGCTGCAGTCCTTTCTTCTCAGAGCCAGCTGCAGGGAGAACCAACTAAGATTATGTTTCCTCAATCCTTTCAGTTTGCATCTAATTCACAGACTAAAACCAAATTATACTTTTTAACTCTTATTCGCGATCCTTAATGCACAAAGTTTATTTCAACACGCAGGTGAACTTTGGTCTTCAGTGAGTTTGTGTATACAAAGATCTGTATATACAAATATGTATACCTAAATACCTATACCTCCAGTGTTACCTAAAAGGACCTGTGAGCATGAATACTGAGTATATTCTAGTTGTACAACAAAAGAGAATAGAGCAGGCAGGGGAAAAAAATTGACAAAAAATGGGAATAACTAAAAGTAAAGAAAATAATTAAAAACTGAAAAAGACAGAACAGCCAGAAGGAGAGAAAGAAACCCCAAAATTTTAGGGACATGAAGAAAAGTAAGAATTAAAAAGATAAAGTGGGAAAAGAAGGACTGCTGCTTCCCATACAGAAGCCTTCACTGCACTGGACAACCAAAATTTGCAAGTGACATAACCTAACATGTTAGGGGAAGCTCTGGACTCAGAGCTCTTGCTATTTTTTAGTCCTGAATATCCTGTTGTTAGCTCACCATGAAAGACATGCACGGATCTGCAGTCCACATAGGATATCAAAGACATTTTGTTTTGAAATCATCTTAAATGTCATGGAAAAGGTGAGGAGTTTAATTTAAATGTTTTTTTTAAGATTCTCCTACCTCTCATCTGAAATGAGAGGCCTGTGTTAAGATCTACCACTAGGGAGTACTCAGGAGTCACTTAAATGCCTAAAACACTCCTATCAGTAAGAAATGTGGACTGCATGTAGGCATAACCCTTCTACAATGTATTGTAGAAAAGACTCCTCCAAACTGAATTTGTTACGGTTGTTCCTCTGAACACGGTGGCTTGCAATTATTTAATTACCTATTCTGCATTGTATGAAGACTCCTCTGCTTGGGAGTTTCTCAGAGGGGATTTTTCCTATGTTTTTTTCTTTTCTTTTCTTTCCCCTGCAGAAACAAAGTGTTTCATACTTTTTACTGGAAAGTCTAGACTGGCAGAGAATTAATATAAGTTGCATTCTATTAAAATACAGAATACAATGGGAAGTCTTTAATTGTTCTTTTAAGATTTTTTAAAAATTTTTACTAGCACTAACTAACTAACAACAATATTTCAGGGGATATATCTGAAGAGACTAGCAGCACGTAAGTGTAAAGAGTTTGGCAATCAAAATGAAAGATACTCTGCACTTAACTATAAAAATCTCAAGCACTCAGATCAAGACCAAAACTTCTCTGACTTACGCAGGAGTTTGGTTTTATTCCTATTCACTTTGTTGGAATGCACAGAAATACTGAACTCAAACATCAGCATTGAGTATTAACAGAACTGATTCAAGAGCACAGAAAGTTTGGAAGGATCTTCCAAAAACACAAAGCTGTTGTGATTGTGTGTCTATTAGGACAGGTGTCTTCCAACAGATCAAAAACTAAAAGATTGTGAAGGATGATCATGTGGCAACAGGCACAAAACTGAAATACAAGACATTCTGCCTGAACATCAGGGAACACTTTTTTTTTTTTTTTTTTATTGTGCAGGTAACTGAGCACTGGCATAAGTTGTGCAGCGAGGCAGTGGAGCCTCCATCCTTGGAAGTATTTAAAAGTCATGTGGACACAGTCCTGGGCAACTAGCTCTCCGTGGCCCAGCCTGAGTTGGAGTCTGGACCAAGTGATCTCCCAATGTCCTTGCTAACCTCAATTCTTCTGTAATTCTGTGACTTTCTAAATGGCACCCTTTTGAATTTTACCTCTCTCCAGAGCTTATCCTTATCAGAAACTTATGTTTAGTATCCAGAAACTAGCTGTGCACATTTGAGACCAGGTATTTGTCAACTGGATACGGTTGTTATAGCTACAGAATCTTAAGAGAAATTTATTATAATCATATTTAGGCACAGTAGATTTTACTTTGAAAACACCTGGATTTATACACTGCACAGTCAGGCAGTAATTGGTATTCAGCTTCATCACCTTGATTACTTCAGTGCTTATGTGAAGCACATCCAATAGACAAGTCAATCATTTGATGGATCATCATTAATGATTTCTATCAAATGCATCCCCTAAACTTACTAAGGCTGTAGCTTGAAAAAAAGACAAGGATAGAAAGATGTGACAAATACAAAAACCTGAGATAGCATAAAGATGGTAATTAGAAAACAATTCTTCACGGAGTCTTTAAAATACAAGGGCTGGAGTTATTAAACAAAACAAACCCAAAAAATCCGAAAAACCAAAACAACCAAAAATCCCCCCACAAACCACAAAAGAAACTGGTTTTTCATACAACAGAGTTGAAATGTTCACTTCCCTCCTGAGGATATTTTGTGAATAGCAACATCTTATATCAATTTGACATGTTCATGCAAGAAAACATCTATTGAGATCTATTATATATAAAGAAGTTATAGCTCAGTAAGTCCTTAGTATATTCACAAACAGGCAAGGAAACTGTCCTACAGAAGTATGACACAACTGCATAACCTGTACACTCTTCCCTAATGATCACTATAAAAACCAGGTTAGTAAATAACATTAATTTTTCATTTGACCCACTGCAGCTATTCTCATAAAATTACCACAAATCTGTATTTTTGTACGTCAGCACTCCTCAACATAGGAAAAGTAAACCAAAATCAAGACTCAAATTTAGCATCCTAGTATCTCCCACTATATGACTATTATAAACCAGATTATATCTATGAACAAAGGAATCTTTGAGAAATTTGACAAAAAAACCCTTCAGAAGCTGACAATCTAATTCTTAACCGAGGGCAATGAAAATGCACCAAAGAGATGGGAGCACAAGTTCGGAAAAAACATGACAGAACAGTTTTTGTATTTAGAGTGCTAAGGAAAACAAAATACTTCACCTTCAGAGGCCTGCAGACACCTTCTGTGATGTGCCCAACTACTTCTTGAATATTTTCTTCCACACCTATAGTTAATGCAAACACATGCTAAGATTATGCAAATGTAATTCTCTTTTCTTCAAGACTATAAAACAAATAAACAAATGTAGGAGGTACTCCTCCATAAAAAGCATTATGAACTGTGTGTTCTTTTCTCCACATGAGTAGTTCACACCTCCACTGTTCTTCCAATCTAGCCATTAAGAAATAGCTGCATGGCAAAACAGTCCCAGTCATTACCTTTTGCTATGCAATTGCTTCCTAGAGCAACACAACGCGTGGGGATTTGAGGTAGAAGCAGCAAGGGGGAAAAGAAATGTTTTAGCAAGAAGCTGTCTCAGTAAGGCTCAATATTAACACTTGATGAAATTAAACTAGAAAAACACCCAAGAAAGCACCCAGGCCAGTGAGGCACTCAAGGAGCAGCAGTACCCCCCATTCTGAAAGGCCTGCCTGGCGAATACACGTGTCTGTCAGCGTTGGCTGCTGACGAGCTCGTGGCATTGTTACAAATGAAGTGACATGTGCACCTCCACGCTACTGCGTGCTGCAGCGCTGGCAAACGCTTCCTCCCCAGCAGCAATTGAAACTCATCTTTCACAGAACGAGGTACAAAAGAGAATATTGCCCTATCTTACCATGAAACACAAATGAATTGTTGCATGGCAACCGGCGCTGTCATAAATCAATCAAACTGAAAGCAACAGATCTTCAAGCTCTCACTTCAGTAACAACTCAGAACAGATTTATGGAGAAAGCAATACTTTTATTCTAATTTAAAACTTGTCAACAGGAGTTCATCTTCAGATGGGACCCATGCAATGAAAGTAAACAAACTGACTGTGACATGTGACAGAAATCAGGTGACCTGAAGCTATATTTTGCTTATTTCAGACCAAGACAGATTACCTCAGAGAGTAAAAATAATGAAAGATCAGAGATCTGTGCCAATGCCTCTTTACACCAAGTTACATGAAAAGCCATATAAGCAGTAACAACTGAATTCAGTGTGGTGGCTGTAAGAATTTCAACATACTGAACTGGTAAGGTAATAAAATTATGCTTATGTACTTGAGTATTGATATCAAGGCAAAAAGCAAGATTACTAACCACAGCATGCATGCTCTTTTACGTAATGGCTAGCTCCCAGATAGACCTTAGCAATTAACACATTTTTTTAGTAGGAACAGTCACACTTGTACTGTTCATCAATGTAACAAGTACCTAGCACATATTTCAAGAATGTATCTAGACCAGATTGACTTAAAAACAAGTTGTTTGGTATGAAAATTTTAGCTCAAAAAATATACAAGTTCGAATACTGAAGGACATGGAATAAAAACTTTGCAATACCACATGCCTGTGCCTTCGTGTGTATTTTCAGGTTCAATTAGAATATCTGGATTCCAAAAGGAGTGAAACCTTCCAGCAGAATGGGTTATATAAGTGCTGCAAGTTTGACATAAAAGATTTACAGAACAAACAATTCTCAGAGGTCCAAAATAACTTTTAGAATGTAGCTCATAACTGAAGATATGCTTCCAACTCCTTGCTACACCATACATAATTTTTCTCTGTGTATCCTCTTTTAAAAGGAGAGATCTTTTCTTGGACTTTGTTTAGCTTCTGTTCTCCATCTGGGCTCCTGTAACTCCATAAAAACGGGTTTTGACTGCATCTCTTAAAATGCCTGCAATTCTCCATTCCTTTCAAGTAGAAAATTTCTGTATGACTGCTAGCAGAATACCTAAACTCTGAAAAGGAAAACCAGACACTTTTTGCTTGTCCAGCAAAAGAATTAAACTCTTCTGAATGTGTTTTCAGCACTTAAAATTTTAAGAGCATTTTTGGTAGGATTAATTTGAAATAGTTAATTTTTGCAAGCTTAAAATTTTAAAACTTTTTAAAAGCCATTCTTGCACGCTCTGCTTATGGGTGTAGTTTGGTCACTTTGAAGTAAAAAGTGGGGTGGAAATGTTTCTCAAAAAAAAAAGTGTCACACATACAATTTTTCATCCAGTGGGTCCCAATCCACCTGTATCACACCAAGTATATATGCAGCTTTTTTGTTGCTGTCTTTTAGAGAAGGGAAATTTTTGTATAGCTGTGATTTACACACTCTCCACAGTCCTGAAATTACACAGAGCTTATAGCAGAATTTAAACAGAACTCAGTACAGACACACCTGAATGAAAATAACAGAAGTGGTTCCATCTGCAGAAAACTACTCAAGCTGAAATTGAAGTGAAAATATCTGACTGACCTAACTTCAGACTGCCAGGTAGGTGTTTTACCCACGGCAGTTGATTGGGCTCCCTCTATAGGAAAATGGAAAAAAAAAATCCTAGTTTGTGATGAAAGTCTCCAGAAATAATTACATTAGATCTCACATTTTGTTAGGAAGAACTGCACTCTGAAGGTGCAAATCTCTGTCTTTAACTGCAAATAAACAAGATGTCCACTTGTTAAATGGCTACATGAAATT
The DNA here is from genome assembly GCA_013389925.1 of Aegithalos caudatus. Taxonomy (NCBI): domain Eukaryota; kingdom Metazoa; phylum Chordata; class Aves; order Passeriformes; family Aegithalidae; genus Aegithalos; species Aegithalos caudatus. Next base: position 332,892 of record WEIU01007045.1, read on the forward strand.
AACTCAATTTTTTACTGTAGCCTTCACAACCAGACACCTAAAGACTGCACAACAGAACAGAAAATTCAGCTTGAGTTTTTCAGTACCACAGATGCTTTCCTCACTACCAACTCAGGACCTGTATTTATAAAGAACATATCATCTCAGGGTACTTTCGGGTTGCACTGCTCATAAGTGTTTCTTCTTAAATCCAGTGGTATCCTATTAAGTACCATTTTGTCTTACAGACCTTATCAGATCATTATCCTTATCAAAAAAATTTCCCCAAAACCACAAAGGAATAGTTACAAACAGCACCTCCCAAGCTCCCAGTTTGTTGCTCCCAGTATGAAAGCAAAAATTCCTCTTTACATGTTGAAAACTGTACAACAGTGATAGCAGACCCACTCCTGGAGAGCTAAGGAAAACATATTTTTCCTTCAGATTAGAATACTGAATCTCTTGTTTATACCAGTCTCTCCAGAAAAAGCTTTTGGCCTGGTGATTTTTTGTTGAAAATTTCTCCCCCAAATATTTATATTCTCTATATTATCACGTGTCTTGCTCTGTGGCTGAAATGCTCTAAATATATCTCATTTCAAGGTCACATCATCTCAGCCCGACATCCTGTCAGAAAGCCAAAGAACTTCATAGTTAAGCAAAGCACTAGTACCAAGTGCAGCAGCAGAAGTCCAGCCCATAGCAGGACCAGACACATTTACATGCTCCATGGGCCCAGCTTTTCCGAAAGGGCTCCCCAGTTACAGCAAAAACATCAGTCAGTCATCTACAAAGAACTGTCATGTCTTTTCCTCTATCATAAAACCATCATGAGGCCTGCTTTCCTGTCTCTCTGAAATACTGTCAGTAAACAGTATTAAATTCACTTCTATAGTACACTGTAACTGTACTTAAAAAAAAAAAACAACATTCCTCCAGATTGACTTACAACGGTTCCCAAACAGCCTCCTTTCCCATATACCATTAATTAGGAAAGTCAATTAATATTTGCAGCAGTAAGGAAAATCAGAACACATATACACTTTAAAACTCAGAGCAGGACTGAGACATACAATCTGAAGAGCTCACCAGATACCTATCAAATATAAATTCTTACAATGAGTTTGTTACAGTTGAGTACACATGCTTAATTTATAAAAAATATCTTTCTCTGAAACTATGGTGGCAAATCATACTAAAGCTACTGCAGGATAAAAATCTTTAAAGCACAGGTTCAATCTACTGAAAACAAAGCAAAAGTGCTGAAGACTAAGCATGAGAATGTGCAGTTCTGAAATGAAGAGTTTTGATATTAAAAAGCTTGACCTATCTCTGAGTTGCCTACTTCTACCTCCCTAAACCTGGAATGATGTGAAATGACAGGTGAAAATTCCATTTTCTTTGTAGCAGAGTGAAGAGACTTACGGAAACAATCAATTATATTAAAAAAAAATTACTAAACAAAAGAGGAAAGGCATAATGAAAATCCTCAATGTAATATGCAATGTTTTCAAGGAGATATCTATTAATGTACCATACAAACAATTCCTGAACTCTCAACTAGACTCTAAAATGTCCCTTTGTAAATTTAATGTAAATCTATTACAAGTACAGTAAAATAAAATGAGTCCATTTTGAAATACTCTTCTTTTGTTATGGGCCTTCTTTTGGCAGAATGCAACCACCAACCAGCTATTCTGAGATTATTTTTAGGAAAATTTAAACTCAGACTTGTAACTGAAGCCCAGCCTAAGAAATTAGTCACACTTTCTTACTTATCACAGAATTACTATCACTTCACAATGTATGTTTTAAAACCAGTACTACCTTCAATAGTCACAAGTTTTAACATAGCTTCTAAGTGTTCTTTTTCTGAAGCTGTAGCTTGATGCAACCAGGCCAGCATGTCTCCTACATACCTACACAAAGACAGAAATTTCTGCATAAATTAGTGGTTTATGGTGTCAGGAATTCAAAATGTCAACAACAAAAAAAGATTCTTTCCTATCTTGTAAATACTGTACCTCAGAGGATCATGAGAGTGCATTTCAATAGGGCGGGGAGTACCTCCCAGACCTCCTCTAGTAAGAGCATCTATAAAGCCCCGGACCACAGCACTCCTTCTGGCTGTTCCAAACTCATCCAACGTGTATCTGTTATTGAAACATGAAAACAGGTTAAAAAAACTTAGTTTGCCTCATCACAGTTGATTAATTCAGCCTCACAGCTAATACAAGTATACATTTTTATAGTTCTAGAAATCCTGCATCAACGCTTTTACTATAAAGCATTCAAAACCATCTGATGATGTCAAATTTCTATCACCCTGCTCTATGGTACATCTGACAAACAGGAAAAAAGACAACAAATTTCATGTTGTCACCTGCCTGTTGGCTCTAGGGCAAATGTGTAGGATGAGATAAAACTCCTGATATTGCAGACAGGTGTTGCAATATATAGCCATATATATATATACATACACACAAAGACACTGTTCTGTTCTTTCTTTATTGGACATCTCTTAGTTTCCACGCTAAATTAATTAGCTGTCAGATTATTATTTGTGGGGTTTTTATACTGAATTTGAACAGTTTTTCTAGTATGTCTCCTCTGATACCATTGCAAAATAGACTGGAAGAAGTACTTGGCACTGTGTTTCCTACACAGGAGCATTGGCAAAGGCTATAGCCTTGCCAGGACCAGGTCACTATTACTGAAAAAAGAAAAGGAGGCAAGGGGAGAAAATGAAGTGACTGCTTCTGTAGTGTCCTGGGGTGCACCAGGCACAGCATCACAGCCAGGCAAGGGAGGGGATTGTCCTGCTCTGCTCTGCTCTGGGGCAGCCTCACCTCCAGTGCTGGGGGCTGCTTTGGGTGCCACAATATAAACAAGACATTGAGCGATTGGAGATTGTCCAAAGAAGGACCACAAAGGGATGAGGGGCCTTGAGGGGAAGCTTCATGAGGAGTGCCTGAGATCCCTTGGTCTGTTCAGCCTGGAGGAGACTGAGGGGAGACCTCAGTGCAGTTACAACTTCCTTGTGAGGGGAACAGGAGGGGAAGGTACTGATCTCTTCTCTGTGGTGACAGTGACAGGACCCGAGGGAGTGGCCTGAAGTTGTGTCAGGGGAGGTTTAGGTTGGACATCAGAAAAAAGGTCTTCACCCAGAGGGTGGCTGGGCACTGGAAGAGGCTGTCCAGGGCAGTGGTCACAGCACCTGCCTGACAGAGTTCAGGAAGTGTTTGGACTGCTCTCAGGCACATGGTGTGACTCCTGGGAATGGTGCTGTGCAGGGACACAAGTTGGACTTCATGATCCTTGTGGGTCTCTTCCAACTCAGGATATTCTGTGATTTTCTTGACTCCTCTGAACAGATACTAAAGAGAACTTCTCCTTGACCCTCCCATTCACTTACCCCCAGAAATAAATAAATGAAAACTCATCTTTTCAATTTTTGTACATATAAGCATCTTTGACAGGCTTGGGACTGTTTGCATCTGGTCCAGCTGACTGACAGAAGCAGCAGTTTACTGCACTGCAACACAAAGCTTCTTCTTTCTAGGCTACCACACGACTTGTAGGAACACATCTATATTCATCTGATATGAATTCACTGATTTTAATCAAAGCAATCTTAGCTATACATTTAATGGATGAACAATTACAGCCCAGAATGCATTATCTCAAATGGACTGCTGGTGGTAGAGGAGGTGCCAATAACTTACACATGGCTCATTTCTGGAGCAGGCTACCTTTCTTTCTGAAGCATGAAAGCCAGCAAAGGATGGGAAATGAACACTGGTAGCATCCCAGTTATATTTGCAAGCCACAGAACACTTCTGTTTTTTAAACCAATTGAAGCATTTTGAACAACACACACATTACAAAGGAAATACACATTACAGTTTATTTTTCCAGTATAACTGAAAATTGTAAAAGAGTGAGTATGGTGTCACTTACGAATGACACCCAGCAGAGGAATACATGCAAAATTATATTACTAAAAGGAATATTCTTCGCTGACTTAAGTCTGCATTTAATAAGCACTGCATTCACATTTAAAAGAGGCAGAGAACAAAATTTAAAAGAAAATAATATATGGTTTCAAAAATGTTTGGCATTAAGTTCCATTAGATTTCTACTCTGCTATAAAAAGTCAGAGGGAACCTTCAATTTTGTTCTTTTTAATCTTAATTACGATTTGAAAGAGGGGGGGAAAGAGCACACTGAAGAATATGGAAATTTCTGTTGAAGCATTTTTCTTTATACACTGTACTTGTTAAGTTGGAGAGTAAATATCTGCAACTGATAAAGGTCCAAAAAATTCTAATAAATTATTATTGACAAAAATAATGCAATTAAAAGTGGAAGAGATCTAGGCTCTGATAAATGCCCACTGTCTAGAAGGAGCAGGATCGGAGTGAAAAATCTATAGAAACCAAAATTAGCTTTTTTTCCCTCTCTAATAAACAGCTACACAATAGATCATTATATATATAGCAGTGAAACAGATCTTGTGATTGTTATTAGTTCTGAAAACAGCATTCAATAATGATAATTTTGTTTTAAAAAGGAAACTAATTTTCCTTTTGCTCTCAGTAGAACAGAGTATAACCATTACAAAATCCTGCATCTTTAAAAATTCAGCAATAACTATTATTTACACTAGAACACAGTATTTACTACTATGTTATTATACATACTCATGTTCGGAGAAGAAAACAACATTTGGATTTTTTTAAACCCTGCTTTAATGTTTAAAACATACAGTAACGATCACTGGGGAAAGAGGAGGAAAAAAATAAACCTGAGTGGATGATGGAAGAGGATCACTGCTTTCAGCTGTGTCTCCATGCATTTTCTAGGAAACAGTTCTCAATTTTTCTGTTAGAGCCAGGAAGTGAAAACCAATCTGAAATGTTTGTTTTACATCCCTACTGACTGCAGTTCCAAAAAGTCCATCCATGGTGCAATCCTTCTGACACTTTTAGTTAACAAGACCTGAGTCAACATAAGGAAACAAGAATCTGTAGATTTGTTTCTAAACTCCTGCCCTTCTCCATCTTATTCACTTTCACCCAATTGAATCACAATCTTTATCAGATGCAAGGGCAGTGATTTGGAAGGAAAGTGTTTGGTTCACATAGCAGTGCAAGCATACAAAAAACCATTTAATTTTTTTTTTTCCTCTGACTTAACTTGTACATTATGAACTCGGCAATTTGTTACTTAAAGGTATACAAAAATTTTTGGAAGGGAAATCTTGAGATTTAAAATGTAAAGCATCAGTACTGCAATTTTGATAATATGCTGCAGCAAGTAATTAAGCTTGATAATCTATGATGAGAGACACGTAGCTGCATCATCTACAGTAATGTTTATTTTTGCCCTTTTGGAAGAGGAAAGGTCTTACCTATCAAGTTCTATCCTTGTTAATACTATTGCTGTTGTTTGTGACAGAAAAAAAAAAAATCTGTTTTTCAGATTCATTTTGAACTGGCCAGCAGTGGATTTATACACAAGTTGGGGTTTTCTTTCCTTGAACTAAGAAGGCAAAACAATGATTTTTTATGAAGTTTCAATGTATCATAATTTGACGAAGTATTTATTACGGAAAATAAAACTCTATCTAAAAAGAGTCCTGTAAAATGTTGTGAACAGTGTAGTGACTGATCTTTTGCAGCTGTAAAAGAGGGTGTAGAGGAGAGAATGCAAGAAAGGACTGCAATTCCCAGCTATGACCCAAAGTACTGCAACACACCACACACCCAACAGCTGGGGAGGTCAAGTGACAACATTTCTCCCTCACATTAACCAGCAGAGCTGACAGAGCATGTCCAGATCTGAGCTTTCTCTCACACTGACAGCGTTTTTCAGGTCCACACGCTTTATGTGTTTTTCCTGTGAAGGGCTCCATGGAGCTTTGGAGCATCATGTACCTACACCTTTGCACTGACACTCTGGAAGACAAGGCCAGGCTTTGAAAGGCTGCCTGTTACTGTGCTGTCCTGGATACCTGTGGCTGAAAGTAATTTTCAAAGGTTGCAAAATGTGATGAATGCATTAAAAAAAAATACCCAACAAAACCCAAAAATCTAAACCCCAAAGCAGTGTAAATCACCTCTCCAGGGATGGTCACCCCAATAAACAGTTCTTACAGTGCCACCTGGTGGCTCACTCTCCTAAGTACCATTTCATTTACTTCAACAACACTGCAGCAAATTCCCAATGAGAACACTAGTACCTTACACAGATATAGTTATATAAATACATCTACACTTTAGAGGTCTATATGTAGAATTTTTTAATAGATTACTGTATAACTCATAAAGGAAGACATTCTTACTACTACAGACACTTCAGTAAAAGCTAATTAGCTATTACCTATTTTTTTATTTTGGGGATTTAAATAATACAATAACATGCTCTGAACAGGATTTTTTTACTTCAGAAAAATCCTAGAATGAGAGCAGAGAAATATACAATTCATTGAAATTAAAACAGTCTGACATTTTAATTAGAAGCTTGTAAGTTAGAAACAGTCCAATGACATTTCCTGTATCATAATTACCTCAAAAAAACTTCTGAAATTTAAAGCAGTTGAAATATGATTTTTGTAACTTAGGTTTCTGGGTTGTTTTGAATTTGGCACAGGACCAAAGTGCCACCAGCCTTGGCACTGTAATTCATGCCCATCTTGAAGCTCAAACTTCTGTTAGAGATAACAGCAAACATTTACTTACTTGTACAGGACAGGTCGATCTTGTAAGGCCTCCATGGCCTGAGCAAGAACTGGAGAAATGTCACATGATTCTTGTGTCAATGTCCTGCATTCATCTATAAAATACCAACACAAATATAAGCACATTCTTTACACTGTAATACATTTTATACAAGCTGTCAAACAAGAAAATGAGTTAAAAACTCAAAGGCTTTTAATTTGGAAGATTTCAGAATATGCTATCTGGGCTAGTTAGTGTTAATACAATTAAATTCCCTCCAAGCAGTACTGTAAAATGCACGTCCATCACAAATTTCAACAATACGATTAAAGAAAGTTGACTATTTGTTCATGCCCACATACAAATGCTGACTCATTCAACCTTCAGAATCTTACTGGGCTCCTTTGTAACTGTTTACCAAATTTCAGGTAAACTATTAAGAAAAAAAAATGGAGCAAGTAGATAAGCAAGCTGTTTATTTTGTCACTTGGTTTTGTAATTTTTTTTTTTTTTGTTTCATCAAAATAACTATGTAATCTTGTATTTTCCAGGCAAGAATGTGGAAATCACATAAACTAAATCAAATATTGGCAGAAAAATTATGACTTTTCATAAGGGTGAAACCACAACTATTATTTTAGGTTTCAGCATCCACAGAAGAACAGCTAATGAATATAAAAATCACATTGTACCATTTTTCCCCCATGAATCTTACTGTCAGTGAGACATTCTCTTGCTTCGGAGAAGAGGGAAATAATAAAAAAGCAACTGTATCTGACACCATCAAGGTGTTACATTGAACATGGATGGCTACATCCAGAGTACATATGCAAAAAAAAGAAAAACCAAGCCTACTATCATTCAAAAGAACATCCTGACAAAAGGAGGTGTCTTCTTTTTTTCTTTTCTAAAAGTAATCTACCACTCCTTCCACTAAACTAGATCTTACTTACCAAATCATTAAAATCAACAACTTCCCTTTAACTTGCAAGGAAATGAAATTCAATACAATTAAACATTTGTTTGGATTACCAAACTGTAGAAGTTGCTCTTTGTGGAAAGCCATCTACTAAAAACACAAATAAATAATACACTTTATAACAATGAAATTGGCTCAAAAAATTAGAGAATTGCCCACTAACTGTTTGGTTCAAAACACATATTTCCCTAAGAAGGAAATCAAGATGTTAATGTATCTTGAAAAGGGTTTGTGCTAAGTTCAATCCACATGAAGGAATTAAAGGAATCATCATAATAATATTCATAAACATAAAAACATTCTTAGTCCTACTTTGAGTCCATCTGTAAAGTCGTTCATAAGATGTCTCTTGCAGTAAAGCCATCTGTTCCATAATTTCCAAGCTACAAGACAAAAAGTTTATTTGAAAATAGTATTTCAGGCAGTACTAGCAAAGGCACGTGCAAGTCAAATTAAACATACCATTATTAGAATGCCAAATATTTTTGAATTTTTCTTGTGAAATATTCTGTATTATTTCTGTATATATTCTGTCACATGAAGCAAAGAATGAGACCTTTAACTTCTGCTTTTAACTGCAAATGGTTCTCCTGCACTCATTTAAGTAGGACTCACCCTGCCCTTTGCTGATTTGTTCGGAGGAGAATCTTGACATCATCATGAATTTGTTTTACTCGTCCCAAAGCCTTAAAGAAGTCCTAAATCAATTTAAAAACAAAATATAAGCAGTGTGTAAAAGCAGTAATTTCTATTGAAATCTCTAGCACTCTATACTCCCTCTTTCAATTCCTTTTCTAAGTTTCTTGCAGGTCTATGTTCCAAATGCTGCTTTTAAAATTCACACTCCACCTCTGCTACTTACCTTTCATTCCATCTTAATAACCTTAGGATTTTCTAGTTTCCCATTGTATCAACTTTTCTTCCACAAAAACAAACAAAGAAACAAAGAAA
>WEIU01007046.1:16148-26603 GCA_013389925.1 Aegithalos caudatus
GATATTTCCTGACTCTTGTTTATTTGTATAAATAGATGCTAATTTATGCTCCCGCCGTCTTCCTCCTTGTACATACAGAAATTCCTTGTAAATAGGCGTAGGAAGTGACGCTGTGCGCGTGACCTGCTGTGCTGTGGCCGTGGTGGTGCATTTATATATATATATATATATATTCTGATTATTTTTTCTTTTTTTTTTCTTTGTGTGGTAGCCTTGCTTGTGAATATCACTTTAAAAAAAAAAAAAAAACAACAAAAAAAAAAAAAACCACCCCCCCCCCCCAGAGAAAAACANNNNCCCCCCCGATGAAAAACAACCAAACAGAACCAACCCCCAACCGACCGACAGCAAAACTCTTATTATTTAAATAAGGTTTAAAAAGGAAAATGAATTTCAATCCCTCAGCGAGGCCTGGAACTGGAGCGAATTGGGGTGGGGGAGCGTGGCTGCTTTGCTCCAGGGATTTGGGATCTCGTGTTCCTGTAGTTCTGTGCTTCTGTGGAGACTGTGAACAAGTGGATATTCCCGTAGCCATGACAGAGCTGCCCTTTATTTCTTTCTTTCCTGGAGCGCTGTGTCTTTTATTTTACAGATTTTCCCCTCTATTTTCCCCCACACCATCATTCCATCTCTTTCCCTTTCCCCCTCCCCTCTTTTTTGTGAAGTTTACTTATGGAAGAGTTACACTGTACTGTACAAATGTCAAAAGTGTCAAAAAGAGTACAATTTCCTAAAAATCACTGTATTAAAAGAAATGTTGTGAAGAAATAAATCGATGCTGATCAGAAGTTCCTCGGGGGGTCCCTGAGTTGCCACAGAGGAGCAAAATTAATCAGATATTTTTTAAAAAAAATTATCATTGCCCAAAATTAATCTGATTTTTTTTTTATCATCCCCCAAAATTAATCTAATTTTTTTTTAATTATCATCCCCCAAATGCCTCCTGCTGCTGCTGAGGGAGGAATTGAGTCTCCCCCAGGAGTGTGACAGCAGGGACCAGGGCAAAGCATGAAGGCACAGCTTTAAAAATCAGAAAAAAAATCCCAAAAAATCACTTTTGGGAAAAAAATTCATCTCTTGGGTTATGCAGGGAGCATCCAGCTTGCCCAGGGCTGGGAGCAGAGGGATGTGATGGCCCAAACTCTGCCAAAATTTGGCTCCATCCCTCCCCCCCTGTGCCTGCTGAGTGCTGCAGAGCTGATGGGTGCAATCACATCCCTATTTATAGAGGATCCAGGTGGCTGCAGCCCCCGCCTGGAGCCAGGGGGGGAAAAAATGGGAGCTGAGGCAGCGAGGGGGGAGTGCAGGGATTTTATCCTTCAGCTGGAAGAGGAAAAGCAGGAGGAGCTGCAGAGGGGCAGCTGGAGTGAATCACAGAGTGGGTTTGGGTTGGAATGACCTTAAATCCCATCCCTTCCATGGGCAGGGACACTTCCACCACCCCAGGGTGCTCCAAGCCTGGCTTTGGGCACTGCCAGGGATCCAGGGACAGCCAGAGCTGCTCTGGGAATTCCATTCCACAGCCTCAGAGGGAAGAATTTCCTTCCCAACATCTACTTAGTGGGGATCCAGCTGGCTGGAAGGTGCTGGAGGAGCAGCAAGGGGCTGGTTTGCTCTGGAGAGGGAACAAATCCAGCCAGGACCCTTCCCAGGGGCTGCAGCAGCTCCTCCTCACCCCGGCTCCATGGGCAAATCCCAGAAGAAATCACTTTACAGGATATCCTGCAACAAGAGATTGTTACAACCCCAACCCACGGCTGTAATTAGCAGAGGAGTTAATCAGCAGCAGGCACACGGAGGGAAGGCTGGCTCTGGCCATCCACAATGCCCAGAAATCCCAGAAATCCTTTTGGAGCAGGGAAGGAGCCTCTGGAATGGCCTCGTCCCTTTCCCTACGCCCCGGCGCTGCCCTGGCTCTGCTGTGGCGGGTCCTGCTTGGCTCTGGGGGGCTGGAAAACAGGGAAAAAACAGGGAAAAAACAGGGATGAGCTGAGGGAGCCTGGAGAAGAAGACACTCAGAGGTGACCTTGTCACCCTCCACCCTGAAGGGGAGGTTGGGGTCAGCTGGGGGTTGGTCCCTTTCTCCAGGCACAACGGACAGAAGGAGAGGACGCAGCCTCAGGTTGGATATTAGGAAAATATAGGTTGGATATTAGGAAAAAGTTTTTAATGGAAAGAGTGATAAAGCACTGGAATGGCCTTCCCAGGGAGGTGGTGGAGTCACCATCCCTGGATGTGTTTACACAAAGCCTGGATGTGACACTGGGCGCCGGGGTTGAGGTGTTAGGGTGGGTTGGACTCGATGACCTTGGAGGTCTCTCCCAACCTGGAATTGTGCGATTCCCGTGGCTGGGAAGGGGCTGAGGGGCAGAGCTCACCCTGTGTTTGAGGTAGGACAGGTAGGTGTCCCAGCCCAGGGTCACCACGTTGACGTACACCACGCGGAACGCGGGCGGCACGAAGAGGAAGTTGAGGAGCTGCGCCGCCGGCCACACGCTCCAGTCAGCCTGGAAAGGAGCCAGGAGCAGCTGGGTGCTTCCCAAGGGATCCCAGCACGGGAAAGGGGAGAGCTTAGGGAGGGGATTTACCTTGTAGAATTCCCAGAATTTCTCCTTCAGCTCGTCCCAGCTCTCCTGGAGGGATTGGTTCTCCAAGGTGCCGATGGCTGCGGGGACAGGCGGGGTCAGAGGGGATGGGAGCGGTGGTTCCGTGCTGGGAACGGGGCTGGGAATTGTCGGGAATTGCCCCAAACCCCTCCCAGTGTGGGCGGGGAGGGCAGCGCTGGCACCCTGAGAGGGAGGGAGCTCCAGGAAATGGGAAAGTGAAAGGGAAGGCAAGGGTTGGTCCAAGGAAAGTGAAAAGGAAGGGCACTGATCTGTCTGGAGCTGTGCCAGGGACTTGGGATGGGGAACAGGGAAAGGTTCAGGGAGTTGGGATGGAGATCAGGGAAAGGTTCAGGGATCTGGGATGGGGATCAGGGAAAGGTTCAGGGACTTGGGATAGAGATCAGGGAAAGGTTCAGGGATCTGGGATGGGGATCAGGGAAAGGTTCAGGGATCTGGGATGGGGATCAGGGAAAGGTTCAGGGACTTGGGATGGGAATCAGGGAAAGGTTCAGGAGATTTGGGATGGGGAGCAGGGAAAGGTTCAGGGGCCTGGGGTGGAGATCAGGGAAAGGTTCAGGGACTTGGGATGGGGATCAGGGAAAGGTTCAGTGATCTGGGATGGGGATCAGGGAAAGGTTCAGGAATCGGATGGAGATCAGGGAAAGGTTCAGGGAGTTGGGATGGGGATCAGGGAAAGGTTCAGGAATCTGGGATGGGCATCAGGGAAAGGTTCAGGGAGTTGGGATGGAGATCAGGGAAAGGTTCAGGGATCTGGGATGGCGACCAGGGACCCTTCCCCCAAAGGGTGCTTAGGGCACTGAATTCCCAGGAACGGGCACAGCCCCGAGGCTGCCAGAGCTCCAGCAGCTCCCAGCGATTCCCAGGGTGGGATTCTGGGGTGTCTGTGCAGGAAGGGGGGCTTGGCTCAGCGATCCCCGAGGTCCCCACATACCCATGAAGTACCAGGCTCCCATGCTGGGCGATGCCACCACCTGATCCACCAGGACTTTCTTCAGGACCGTCCTGAGGCTGCGCACGCCGCGGGCAGGGAAGGCAGAGTCCAGCCACAGGTACCAGAAATGCATCAGAGGCCCCAGGCTGCAGCCCACCAAAAACATCCGCCCTGCAAACAGCACCCCCAGAGCTGGGGTGAGCTCCCCCAGCCCCTCCTGAGCCCCTTTTCCATGGATACCCCCTGTCCCTGCAGGTTCCTCACCTCCAGGAGCAGGCGGGAGGAGGAGGAGGAGGAAAAGGAGGAAGAGGAGCAGCTGAGCAGCGCCCAGGGAGAGCCCCCAGCCAAGAGGGTGAAGGCAGAGGAGCTCAGCCAGGATGGGGAAAGCCAAGGGGATGCTGGAGAGGAGGAGAAGGAGCGCCCGGAGAGGAAGAGAGCCCGGGGGCAGAACAAGAGCCGGCCCTGCATGAAACCCAACTCCTATGAGCAGAGCAGGCTGTGCCCCTCGGTGACACAGGTGGGACACTGCCCTGGCTGAGTTAGGTGGGATTTGGGGATGGAATTCCTCCCTGGGAGGGTGGGGAGAGGCTGGGATGGAATTCCCAGAGCAGCTGTGGCTGCCCCTGGATCCCTGGCAGTGCCCAAACCCAGGCTGGACAGGGCTTGGAGCAGCCTGGGATGGAGGAAGGTCTCCAGCTATCCCTGCCCTGCGGCAATGGGATTGGAAGAGCCCCTCCCAGCGCTCACCAGTGCGTCCCAGTTGGAGCTGGCTCTCGGGGTGCTTGCGGCGGTGCCACTGCTGCTGCAGGCAGTCCCCGGCTGCCAGGAGCCCCCCGCAGCTCACCGTGTTGGTCACGAGCAGCAGCCGCCCCGTGAACAGCGACTTCCAGGAGCGCAGGAGCATCCTGGCTCGGCCCTGCCGCGGGGACACCGGGATCAGCCCCCCCCGGGACCCCCGGTCACTGCTGGGTGCCCCCGGTGCCCCCCCCAGTTCTCTCAGTTAGTGCCTGGGTACCCTCCCGGTTCTCCCCTGCCGCACCCTCCCGGTCCCCCCGCTGCTCCCGCTGTGCGGCTCGTTCCTCCTCGCTCCCTCTGCCATCGCCCCGGTGTCCCCCGGTGCCCCCATCCCCACCCACTGCATGCCCCCCGCTCGCCCCCGTTCTCTCTGTACCCCTCCGCTTACCCCGCTGGGGTCCCCAGCGCCCCTTCCCGCACACCACCCCNGGAACGGCGCGAGCGTCACGTGACACCAACGACTTCCGCTTCCTGGCTCCGCCATGACAGCTACCGAGGCACAGGAGGCAGCCATGACACATACCGAGGCAAATGGGGCAGCCATGACGGCTACCGAGGCAAAGGAGGCCGCCATGACAGCTACCGAGGCAAAGGAGGCCGCCATGACAGCTACCAAGGCAGCAGCTCGTCCAAGGACTTATGGTGGGGCGAGATGGGGACGGCCCAGGGGACCCCCGCCCTGACACCTCGGTTTTGGGGAGCTGTGGTTGCCTGGGGACATCCCTGTGGAGGTGGCCATGATGGATGTCAGCAGTGCTGGCACCACTGCTCTGCTCCCCCCACTCTGCTGGTGCCACTGGGGTCCGTCCCCCAGGCGTGGGGACGCTGCTGAGACCCCTCCAGGCTGTCCCCAGAGCCTTCAGAATTCTTTGAGAAGCTTCTCTTTGGAGTTTGAACATCAACTCCGTGTCACCTCGATTGTGGGGGACAGCAGAAGGGCCGGGGGGGACGTTGCTGCTCCTCATCCTCGGAGTTTGTCACTCCCAAGATGGGAACTGTGCCTCTTTCTCAGCGATGTGGGGCAGCTGGGACAGCTCTGGAGGCAAAGATCCCCTCACTGCCAGGATTGATGCGAGGCAGGAAGGCAAAAAAACTCACCAGCCTTTAAAAACATCAGCTTTATTCCAGCTGCCAGGGCAGCTGAGGAGCCCTGCTCCTCCTCCCAGCCCATCCAGACTCCTCCTGACTCCGTGGGACAGGGCCTGCCCAGCCCTACCTGTAGGAATTGGCTTTGTGTTTTGGCAGGAAGGTGAAGTTGGGTGGGACAGGGCCCAGGAGCAGCTCACTGGGAGAAAGAATTAATTACAGAATTAATCCAGAGACCTTAAAGCTCATCCAGTGCCACCCCTGCCATGGGCAGGGACACCTCCCACTGTCCCAGGTTGCTCCAAGCCCTGTCCAGCCTGGCCTTGGACACTTCCAGGGAAGAAAGTCACGACCCCATGTCCTTTTTTAGCAATTTAAACAAAATTTGATGCTTCATTACCTTATTTTGATCCAATCATCCACGTTTTGGCTGGCCATGAGGGTCTCCAGGTAGTCCCTCCCCAGGTAATAGGGCGGCCTCTCGTTGATTCTCTGAGGTAGATGTTCCAATAATCCAACTGGAATGTACCTGGAATTAAACAAAATGCACCAGCAGCGAGTGCTAAGGGTTCATTAATTATTTTTTAAAGATCCTCCTGTGGCTGGGCAGCATTACCTGCAGAGGAAGGAGAGCCATTCCAGCAGGAATTTCCTGGTTTTCTCCACTCCCTGAGTGTCTGACCCCCAGTGCTCGAGGCCGTAGTTGGTGAAGTCCTTGAGGATGTCAAATCTCTCCCTGGAGGAGATATCCCAGTGCCTCTGCTCCTTGATTTCTGTGAAAAGCCAGGGTTTGATGAGTGCCCCTCTGCAGCCAGAAAAGAAAAGGGATTGTTATTCCCATCACTGATGCTCCTGAAGATTTGAGACGCTTTCCAGCACTGATTTCCCAGCCAATTCTGCTTTAAATCTCCTTTTCCATCCCAACAAGAAGTTCCAACTGATACAAATTGATTTTATCAATTTTCAGAGTGGTTTCACTGAGAGGAAATTCCATGTTTTGGGATTGCTTAGGGATCTTTTTAATCCTTTTTTTAAATTTATTTTTTCTTTTCCTCTTGAACCACCAGAGCTCAGGAGTGAAGGGAAACACAGGCACTTGCCTTGCAATCATGATTCCAGAAACTCCCATCTGCATGGCTCGATTTGCATCTTCGTAGGATAAAATATCCCCATTTCCTGCCCGGAAAGGAGGGAGAAGCCAGAGGTCAAAGTGATCCGTGAGGACAAGTCAAAGTGAGCTAACCCAGGCATGGGATAAAATTCAAAATGGACACCATGTCCAAGAGCCAGATGGTCCAAAGGGGGCTCCTGGTTTGGATTCCCAGGGATGTTTCTGATGGATGTTCCATTACAAGGAAAAAAAAAAAAAGGAGCCTTCTCCTCTCTTCTCCTCTACTCTCAGCTCATTTCCCTGGAGATTTAGGGATTTTGTGCCACAGGGGGCAAGAAAACACCTTTAAAACCCAAGTGATTCGTGTCCCTCCCCTCTGGCAGCACCCAGGGATGCTCCAACCTTTTCCCCCCATGCTGAACATCCTCAGGAACACCAAACACCCTCGGGAACACCAAACACCCTCGGGAATGCTAAACACCCTCGGGAACTTGGGTTTTCTTCCCCATTTTTGAGGGGATGTGAAAGGAAGGGAGCTCCCACGTACCGAAGAGCGGCATGGGGCTGGCGACGCGGGCGCACTCGGCGATGTATTCCCAGTCTGCGCTCCGGGTGTAGCGCTGCTCCCGGGATCGCCCGTGCAGCTGCAGAGAGACCCCGGCACGGCTGCACGGGCAGGGAGGGACCGGGGCACCATGGCGGGGAAGGGAGAACCGGGATCGGGATCGGGATCGGGATGGGGATCGGGATTGGGATCGGCCTCGGGATCAGCCTTGGGATTGGGATCAACCTCGGTATTGGGATCAGGATTGGGATTGGGATTGGCTTTGGGACTGGCCTTGGGATTGGGATCAGGACTGGGATCAGCCTCAGGATTGGGATCAGGATCAGCCTCGTTGGGATTGGGGGGATTGGCCCCAGGATTGGCCTCGGGATCAGGACTGGCCTTGGGATTGGGATCAGGACTGGGATCAGCCTCAGGATTGGGATCAGGATCAGCCTCGGGATTGGGATCAGGATTGGGATCCAACCTCGCCCCAGGATCGGCCTCAGGATCGGGACTGGCCTTGGGATTGGGATCAACCTCGGGATTGGCCTCAGGATCAGGACTGGCCTCGGGATCAGGACTGGCCTTGGGATCAACCTCGGGATTGGGATCGGCCTTGGGATCAGCCCCGGGATCGGCGGGTGCTGACAGAGCGGGGTGAGCAGCGCTGGGTAAGGGATCCCTTGGGATTTACCTCTGGGGCTGAGCAGAGCTGAAAGGGCTGGAGGATTTTGGGGATGTTTGGGCTGTTTGTGAGCCAGAGTAACAAGTGGTTCTCCCCAGGGAATGCACAGTGGGAACTAATCCCCACTCCAAGAGCTCCCCACATTCCCTGCTCCTGACTGGGGGAAACTCCAGAGCATTGCAGGAACCACCTGTGGCTCCTCCATCCCTGGAAGTGTCCAAGGACAGGCTGGACATGGCCTGGAGCACCCTGGGACAGTGGAAAGTGTCCCTACCCATGGCAGGGATCAGCTTTAAGGGCCCTTCCCAAACCATTCTGGGATTCCAAGGCTCAGGAAAACACCCCCTGCACCTGAATTTTCCTCTTTTATTAGCAGAGGACACTAAAAGTCAGGGGAAGGTCACTCCCATCTGATCTCCAGGCAGAATTCCCCAGCCACCATCCCCATACCGTGACCATGGACGCTCCCCACTCCCGGATCCTGGGGATGATTTTGTGAGCCACGTTCACCTTCTCCTGCACCCCAGTCCTGATCTTCACCGTCAGTGGGACATCCAGCACCTGCAGAGGTGGGAAGGTGAGGCCAGGCTGGAATGGGCTCCAGCAGCTCAGCTCCAGGTGCTCCCACTCACCGAGTTCATCCCGCGGACGATCTGCTCGAACTTGTTGGAGCGAGTCATCAGAGCACAGCCTCCTCCCTGAGGGACACAGCACAGTCAGGACTTTCCTCACAGGGTGGAGAGTCCTGGGAGCTGCTCAGATAAAGCTTGGAGCACCTCCAAGTTTGGAGGAAGTGGACCCTTCAACCAAAAAAAAATCTCCAGGGTGATTTTCCCTCTCAAATCCTGCCAGGCAGAGGTGGCCGTTCCCTGCTCCTTGAGATCTTATTCCCCTTCTCATTGAGATCTACTGCGCATAAATGAACTGGGAGCTCTGGATCAGACTGGAAAGAGCAATCAGGCAGCAATGAGGGAAAAGACAAGGATTCATGGAAGGAAAATGCACCACAGGACTCCTCACCTTCTTGTAGACCAGGTCAATGGGACACCCAACGTTGATGTCAACAAAATCCACATCAATTGTCCTGTTCAGGAGCTCTGCACACCTGGTCATGGTGTCTGGAAAGGCTCCCTCCAGCTGCCAAAGGGAAAACAAGCTTCCCTGAGTTCCAGAGGCAGCTCTTCCCCTGGGAAGTGAGTTACTGGTGGGTTGTGGGGTGCCAACCCTGACCTGCACCCCGAAGATGTCCTCGGTGTGGTGGCGTTTGAGCAGAGCCCACTCGGAGGACTGGCCCTGGAGCAGGTTGGTGCACACAGCCATCTCCCCACAGGTGACATCTGCTCCAAAACGTTTGCAGATCCGTCGGAAAGGGAGGTTTCCACACTGCCAGGGACAGCAGGGACAGGGATTGTCAGGAGATCTGCTCTGTTCCAACCCTGCCTGCGGTGAACTTGGGCACAAGGATGGAGTTAGCAGCCTACCGTGGTCAGTGGAGCCAGGTAGAGCTTGCCTTGGATTTCCAGCTGGAAAACAGGGATGGAGGAGCAGGTTAGCAGAGTTGCAGTGGAATCACAGAATGATCTGGTTTGGAAAGGACCTTAAGGATCATCCAATTCCACGCCCTGGCTATAGGCAGCAACACCTCCCACTATCCCAGGGTGCTTCAAGCCCTGTCCAGCCTGGCCTTGGACAATTCCAGGGATGAGGCAGCCACAGCTGCTCTGGGAATTCCATCCCAGCCTCTCCCCACCCTCACAGGGAAGAATTCCTTCCATATTCCGTATTCCTTCCATAGATAAGAAATACTCTGCCTGCCTCCCCCAGCTAAAGGCTCTCCAAGGGGTTTCTCCTCCATCTTTCCATGCACAATCATCCATGGGATCAGGACACAAGGGACACTCACCTTCTTCTTCTCACACGGCCGCAGCTTCGTGACATCTTCATCTGTCAGTGGGCCCAGGGTTGGGATGGAGGGAGCATCCTCAGCTCCTTGGGAGTTCTGCAGGGCCTCAGGTTTGGGAGCATCCTCAGCTACTTGGGAGCTCTGCAGGGCCTCAGGTTTGGGAGCACCCTCAGCTCCTTGGGAGCTCTGCAGGGCCTCAGGTTTGGGAGCACCCTCAGCTCCTTGTGAGTTCTGCAGGGCCTCAGGTTTGGGAGCATCCTCAGCTCCTTGGGAGTTCTGCAGGACCTCAGGTTTGGGAGCATCCTCAGCCCCCTGGGAATTCTGTAGACCCTCATGTTTAGGATCCTCTCCCTGCTCCTGCAGCCCAGTGCCATCTCCCAGACAGGGCACAGCACAGCTGGACACCTCTGCACCACTCCCCGACGCTTCACCTCCCTTCCCACCACGAAGCCCACGGAGAAACTCCTCAGCCTTCCAAAACCTGAACCTCTTCTTCCGCAGCTGCTGCTGGAGCTCCTTGGAGAGGCCGTTCCTCACCAGCACCTTCCCTTCCCAGCGCCGCGCCAGGGCGGCGTCGAGCAGGTTCTGGTGGCCGTCCCCGAGGTGGGCCCGGCCGTAGCGGCAGGTGACACCGTAGGGACAGCGGCCGAAGGTGTCGAAGAGGACGCAGCGCTGGCCCAGGTCCTCCGGTTTGGCCGCCAGGTACCGGGAGACGTCGTGGAGGAAGCGGCAGCGCGGCCCGAAACGGCACGGCCCGGCATGGCCCTGGG
>WEIU01007046.1:28180-56150 GCA_013389925.1 Aegithalos caudatus
CGGGTAGCAATGGTTATGGAGGGACGGGGCGGGTACGAGTGGTTATGGAGGGACCGGGCGGGTACCAGCGGGGTTATGGAGGGACCGGGCGGGTACTGGGGGGCGGTCATGGAGTGGTCGGTAATGTACGGGGCGTTTATGAAGGGACCGGCCACATAACGGAGAAGGTTATGAAGGGACCGAGCCCGTTCTGAGGGGTTTACAGAGGCGTCGGGCACGTCCCGGGGGGGTTCGGGAGGGGCCGGGCAGCGCCGGTGCCCCGATCCCGCACTCACCGGGCTCGAACNNGGGCGCTATAAAAGGGCCGGGCGGAAGCGCGGCCCCCTCACAGCGGCGGGAGCCGCGGCCGAGTGTATGTTGTGGCACGGAGAGATTTTACACTCCCCGGGGCCGGTTCGGGGCCCTCCCCACAGCCCCTCGTGGGTGTCAGGGTTGCCAAAGCACGGAAAGAAGGCTGTTGTGCGGCCCTGGTACCGAGGAGAGGTGTCGTCCCTTGTGGCAGCTCCTTAAGGCTTCTCCTTGGGGACACCTGGGTGTGAGGGGGTCACAGCAGCTGCCCCAGGCCTGGCCCCTGAGGGTGGGCATGGCTGGAAGGACGGGGGAGAACCCCTGAAGTCACCGAGTTCAACTTAAACACTGAACAGCATCGTCTCTGCCACACACACAGTGCCACTTTATCTTTCCTTCAACAATTCCCTGTTTTCCTGGCTCTCCCACCTCCTCACAGCTTTCAGGGGAGAGCATGGAGCACACAGAGTGTGGGACACTGGGTCTGGTTTTTTTTCTAATTTGAGGTTTATAAGCAATAAGTGCACAGTGCTAAGGCAAGCCCCAGCTCTTGCCTGGGGTGTCCGAGCTCCCCTTGCCTTTGCCCCGTGGGTGGAAATTCGGGCTGAAAACCAAATAAACACATCAAGCACGGCGTGCCTGACCTTTCCTCCCTCCCCTGTGGCTCTGCCACGTCTTCCTCGTGTGTTTGTGCCCCTCCTTGCACCCTCTCCTGCCCCACAGCCCCTCGGTGATGTCCGAGCCTGACGTGAGGGGGCCGATGTCCCCTGGGTGACGTCTTTGGAGCCCTCCTGGATGATGTTTCCTTTCCTTCCCCGTCATCTCCACAGCCCCTTTTGATTCATGCTTGGCTTGGGGTGCTGAGAAAAGGCAGAAAATCCCAGTGGAGCAAGACCTGGGTTCCATCTTTCCCGTTCCACGCCTTGTGCTGGATCCAAGGAGGTTTTTTAGCTGGGTTAAAAGTGCCCATGAGGCTGGGCATGGGGTCAGCCTTGCTCTGTGAGGGTGCCAGCGAGGAGAGAGCTTAAATCCTGGGGTTTTGTCCTAATTTAGGAGCTGCTGGAACCTCTGGAAGATCTCAGGGTGTTGGGGGATTACCACGGCAGAGCTGAGATTGTTTATGGGCACTGCAGGGTTGTGTGGGCACGTGGGGTGGAGGTAAAAGCGCACGTGGGGCTTGGAATTCTGCTGTTTTCCTGTTTTAGCTGGGTTCTTTCCAGATGTTCCATCAGAAATGGGTTTTGGGAGGAGCTGGGAGCCCGCTGGGTGCTCCTGCTGCTGCCAGGGGTGGGCAGGTTGCTCCGTGGGGCCAGGCTGATTGGGTGTTAATTAGTTCTGGAGTAAAATAGGAGGAATGCAAAATGCTATTTTAAGCTTCAGCTTGGCCAGGGGGGGGAAGGAAGGAAGAAGGGAAGGAAACGAGGCTCTGGGGAGGAATGAAGTGATTTCACTGCTGTTTTTGTGGGGCAATGAGCCCAAAGTCAGAGCTGGGCTGGCTGCACCCGGCTGAGGTCAGACTTCAGCATCTAATCCCTGCTCAGGGCTCTGGCTCGGCAGCTCGACGAGGCTGAGCCTTGGATGAGCTTCCCAACAAAGCTTTTCCCAGGCTGGACAGGGCTTGGAGCCCTAGTGGAAGATGTCCTTGGCCATTCAGGAGTGGGAGTGGGTGAGCTTTGAGGTCTCCTCCAGCCCAAACCATTCCATGACTTTCTGCTGGGTTTGGAGAGGTGCTGGCTCTTGTCTCCTGCATCTTTTCACCCCTTCAGGTCATGCTGAGGTTGGAAGAGGAGCCAGGGGAACGAGGAGCTGGATAAATGTAGGGTGAATACAGATCTTGGAAGGCCAAGAGCTGTCACTCCCACATCCTCCAGCAGCACTAAAGCAGCTCCAGAGAAAACCAATATCCACAAACTGACTGGGAAAGGCCAAGGCAGGAAAAAGGGAAAGGTTGATTACAGGAAAGTGGGATAGAGATACAGGGAGAGCTAAGTCAGGAAAAGTTCAGCTCCTTCAAGGTCCAAGTTAAACACGTATTAATGAACCTGCCCCTTCCACAGGCTCCCACACAAAAGTCGGATGTGTCGAGCCCCGGGGTCTGGCTACCACGCCAGGAATTAACCAAAAAATGAGGCTTTGTAGCAGCCCCAAGAGCAGCAGCCATGGGGAGAGAGATTTGGGCTGGTCACTGGAGCTGTGCTGGATGTTGTGACAATCCCTGCTGGTCCAGGGGGTGGATGTCCCAGCTGTGGGGGTGTGGGAAGGTGGCTGGAGCTGGGAGGGAACCTCCGGGCTCTGTCTTCTCCTCAAACCAAATCCATCCCTCATGCCTTGTCTCCCCTTTCATCCTCTCCCGTTTCAGCAGCACAGCTTCCAGCCTTCTGCAAAGGAGACAATTCCCATTGCTCGTAAATCTCCTATCAGGAAGCTGTTTCCAAGATTAAAGCTTTAAACGTTTCCCCTCTCTGGTTTCACGTCCCAGCTCCCAATTCCCTCCCTGCTGTAATCACCAGCTCCATCCCCTCCATCTGGACACACTGGGCTCTCTGTGCCTCACACCAAGCTCTGTCTGCTCCAAGAAAACCTGTGTTGGGACAGTTTGGAATTGGGGTGTGCACCTCCAAAGCTTGGAAATGGCCACTCCGAGCTTTGTGTCACGGATTTTGGAAAGCCCTTCCTGCTGCAGGTCCTTCCTGGCTGGTTTTAGAGCTGACTTGGCTTTTGGAGGAGCTAAAGGTCATTATCTGGGCAAGGCCCTTGGATTTGGGATGAGCTCTCAGCAGGCTGGAGCTCGGGGGCTGCTGTGGATATTGGATCATGGCAGTGGGAGCGCTCCTTCCCGGAGCTGGGATAATTAGGGGATAATTATGGGATAATTATCCGTGGTGAGGAGGCCTTGGATTGGCCCTGGTGTGTGGGGAGGGAAAGGGACAGGGCAGGGAAAGGGACAGGGCAGGGAAAGGGACAGGGCAGGGAAAAGCCTGGAGCAGGGAAAGGGATGGAGCAGGGATAGGGATGGAGCAGGGAAAGGCACAGGGCAGGGATAGGGATGGAGAAGGGAAAGGCACAGAACAGGGAAAAGCCTGGAGCAGGGAAAGGGATGGAGCAGGGAAGGGCCCAGGACATCTGGGCTCACGTGGGAGTGCTGGGAGCGCTCCGGGATCCCGGAGCTCTTGGCTGTGGCTCTCAGCCCTTTGTTGGGAAAGCTTGGAGGAGACCCCAGGCCTTTTCATCAGACCCTAAAAATAGAGGCAACCCAAGGCCCCAGTCCTGGGAGAGGCGGATTCCTTGGCAGAGGCTGCTGTGCTGATGGAAGAGCAGGATGTGGCTTTTCCCAGTGCCCTGGGCAGGGGAGTGGGGGGGAAATTCCCAATTCTCCATTCTGGTGGCTCTGGGGGAGCATCTCTCAGCAGCCTTTGTCCCTGTCAGCCTTCATCACCCTCAGCCCTGCTGTTCCCAGGGCTTTTTTGGGGCAGTTCCATGGGAGATTCCCAAAAGGAATCTTTTTTTCTGGCCTCTGATGTCACCTGAGCTCACCCCATCCTCTTTCCCTGCAGGTTGCCTAATCCCTGGAGGCTCAGCCTGCTGGGAATTAGGGGAGTTGAGGATCTGGACAGGAAAGGTGCTTGCCTTCAACCCTTTATCTGGCCTCTTCTAATGCCCTGTGTGGCACCAGATAAAAATCCCGTGTGTGTTTTTAATTTTTATTTTTTAGGCGAGAAAGCAGCGCTGAAGTTTCCTCCTGACATTTAACTCAGTCAGTCGGTGACAAACAGAATAAACATTCCCTTTTTGCTGGGACAAAGGCTCCAAGATCCTGCTGGGACTGAAATGTTTCATCATTTCCGAAGTAAAATGTTTCAGTTGTTAAAAAAAAAAATAAGAACAACAACTAAAAATGACACGTTTCAATGTTTTTCTAATTATTTTCTCCATTTTGGCTGGAGCTATTTGTCAAATCTGGCCTGGCTTCTTTGGAACCTTCCAAAAACTGCTATTTTGGGCACTTTTCCTGTTATTGATGGATGGGTTTGGTCCCTGCCCTGCATTCTTGTTCATTCCAGGTGTTTTTTGGGATGCCATACAGGTGGATGGAGCCTCGGTGCCACCCTTTTGGTGCCACGGGCAGGGACACCTTCCACCATCCCAGGTGGCTCCAACCTGGCTTTGGACACTTCCAGGGATCCAGGGGCAGCCACAGCTGCTCTGGGAATTCCATCCCAGCCCCTCCTCATCCTCACAGCCAGGAATTCCTTCCCAAAATCCCATCCAGCCCTGCCCTCTGACAGTGGGAAGCCATTCCCTGTGTCCTGGCATTCCATCCCTTGTCCAAAGTCTCTCTCCATGATTCTTGTGGCTCCCTCAAGCACTGGAAAGTCACAATTAGGTGACCCTGGAGCTTTTCCAGGCTGGACAATCCCAATTTTCCCAGCCTTTCCTGCCAGCAGGGCTGCTCCATCCCTGTGCTCATCCTGCTGCCTCCTCTCCACTCTCTCCCTGTGCTGGGGCTGGGGCAGCTCTGCAGGTGGGGTCTCACATGAGCAGAATCACAAGAAATAAACCCCCCCACATTTTAATTTAGCTCTGGGAAAAATAAAAACAATAAAACCACGGTGCTTTTTTTATCCAGAGCTCTCCTTAACACCGGATTTTTGCAGACTAAGGGTAGGTGGCTTTTTTTTCTTCCTCCTCTTGACTAAGAGGTGGAGAGGACTGATGCAATGTCATCTAAACTTGGAGCAGCTCTTGCTGCAGCAGCTGGGGAGGCTTTGCAAAACCAGAACCATCCCCAGCTTTTCCCAGCCCTGTCTTTATTCTGGAAAACTCAGCCTTGCCTTCAAAATGGATCTTGAGGATTTGCCCTTCCCTGCCTTGAGTGAGGGACACTCCTGGGGCTGTGACCTTGCTGGTGGGGGGGTGCCCCCTTTTCCTTAGGGATTCGTATCCAGGTGGTTTTATTTGTGTCCCCTGTGCCACTCCAGGCTGCTCCAGGTGCCCGGGGGGATTGTGCTGTGCAGTGACCTGCATTCAGCAGCACTGCAGAGCATCAGCTGGGCCAGGATCTGTCACCTGGAGCCCAGCTCAGCCCTCTGGTGACAAAAAGGCAGCTGTCCCTCCCCTGGGGACGTGGTTCCCTGCAGATCAGTGGGAAACGGGTGGGGTTGTGCCTGGGAAATGGTGTTGGGGTGGAGATGGGAAGGTGTCACTTGGCACAAGGGAGGGAGGGACCCAGCTCAGGTTTATCAGCCCTGATAAAGATCCCGTGGGATATTTAAGGTGTTAATGCAGGATAAACCATCCCCCGTGGCTCTGCTGCACTCACACAGCTCTGCTGGGGCTCTCACAGGGTGAAGGAGCAGATTTTTCCAAGCAGACCTTGGTGTGCCTGGGATGTGGGAAGTGCAGGGAAAGCAAAGAGGCTTTGGCTGGAGCCTGGGTGTGAGCAGCTCCAGGAGGACTCTGTGTCCTGGAGGGCAGTGAGGAGGCTGCAGGGATCCTGTCCCTCCCCTTCCTGAGCTGGAAAAGTCCCTCCCCAGCCCTTTGTCCCCCTCTGTCCCCAGATCCCTTCTCAGCAGGGCCTAATGTACTTGCTCTCTAGGCTGGCTTAGTTCTGACATGAGATTACATCCCTGTGTGTGGCTGCTCCCTCCCCCTGCTGAATCCCAGCTCACTCCAGCAGCCTCTGACAGAGAGGGAATGTCTCCAAACCCACCAAATTCCTCCAGAATTCCTGGGGGTGCTGCTTGGATTGAGGACCCAGGTTTGTGTCCCCTCTGGGGGCGTTTTTGGGGAGCAGCTGTGGTGAGTGGTGGGTGGGGATGTAGGTCATCATTCCAGAGGGGTTTTCCTGCTCCCAGCAGAGCAGAGGACAGCTTCCATATCCCAAATTGTCCTCTCACTCCAGGCCCTTGTCCAGTGTCTATTTCCATGTTTTTTTTCGTGTCCTGAAGGCCACAATGAGGTCACCCCAGAGCTTCTCCAGGATGAGCAATCCCAACTGTCCCAGCCTTTCCTTGCAGGAGAAGTGCTCCATCCCGCTAATCCTCCTCTGGACTTGCTCCAACAAGTCCATGTCCCCAAAAAACACCCTAAACTGGGTCAGGGAAGGGCAGCCAGAGCTGTCTGTGCTCGTTTCCATCTGCAAGGATGGCAGCAGAGCCCTGCCAGAGCTCCAGGAGCCTTTGGACAACGCTCCCAGGCACGGGGGGGATTGCTGGGCTTACTCTGATCCCCCTGGATCCTTCCCCACTCTGGATATTCCACGATGGATCCACGCAGGGCTGTAAAAATGCTGCTCCACAGGACTTTATCCCAGGCACAGGGGGGATTGCTGGGCTTACTCTGATCCCCCTGGATCCTTCCCCACTCTGGATATTCCACGATGGATCCACGCAGGGCTGTAAAAATGCTGCTCCACAGGACCTTTGAGTTCTAAAAAAGAGATGACAGCTTTCCCAAAGCTTTTATTTAAGGACAGGGATATCCTTTCCTGCTAAAAACATAGGATCTTGATCTCCTAAGCATGATTGAACAGCCAGACCTGTTTTCCCCCCACAAAACCTCCCTGTTCCTTCTCCTTTCCCTGCCCCAGAGGTTTCTCCACAGGGCATCACTTGCTGAACTCCTCCCGCAGCTCCTGCATCTCTGCAGACATCACCAACATTCACGTGCTTCATCAGCAGAACCTCTGGAAAAAGCTCCGGGAATCCGGGAAAAGCCTTTCCCAGTGGGGTCAGGGAGGCGAGTGCTTGCCACGAGAGGGGGGTGTGAGCCCACGGAGGGGCCGGGGTGACCCAAGGGTGCCGGGGCTCGGTCCCCCAGGGGCGCCTCAGGTGCGCTCGGAGCTCACCTGGGCACGGAGGAGCTCAGCCCACGGGGATTTCTTTGCTCCGGGATGAGCCGGGTTGGGAGAGTTAAAGCAGAAGGGATTGTCCTGGGTGTAATCTGGGCAGGGAATGCCGGGCACACCCCCGCTGCTCTCCGGGCTGGCTAAAAGCATCGTTTTCCTTGGGTTTAGCCGTGTTTTCTGCCCGTATTTATCCGCGTTTTCTGCTATTTATCCATGTTTTCTGCTATTTATCCATGTTTTCTGCCCGTATTTATCCGTGTTTTCTGCCTGTATTTATCCGTGTTTTCTGCCCGTATTTATCCGTGTTTTCTGCCTGTATTTATCCATGTTTTCTGCCTGTATTTATCCATGTTTTCTGCCCGTATTTATCCGTGTTTTCCCCATGAGCTGCCCCCAGTGCCCCGGATTATTCTCCCCTCTGCACTGATGCAACTGTTTGTGATTGTGATTGCAGAAAACCGGTTTGAGGAGCTGATCTGGCTCATCCGAATTTTGTTTTGGTTTTTTTTTTTTTTTTTCCTCCCCTTTCCCAGGTCAGGAACATTTCTTTCCCAGGTGCTGCTCGAGCATGTTGTGTCCTGGGGTCTGAGCAAGCCTGTAAATGATCCCAGCTCTTCTCTTGTACTTTGCTGTGACATCAAAAGGCCACAATTCTCCTGCTGGGTGATCTCCAGGTCACCAAGGCAGATCCGTGTACAGAGAAATTGTTTGATTTCAGTTTGATCTCAGACTGGGAATGGAAACATGGAGTTTTTTTCTGGTTTATGTGTTTTCTCTGTTGATTTTTTTCCATTATTTTGCAGCCCATGTGCAAAGACTAAAATGCTCCGAGAAGGGCTTGGATGTTCAAATATCCTCCTGTGTGGAATATTCCC
The DNA here is from genome assembly GCA_013389925.1 of Aegithalos caudatus. Taxonomy (NCBI): domain Eukaryota; kingdom Metazoa; phylum Chordata; class Aves; order Passeriformes; family Aegithalidae; genus Aegithalos; species Aegithalos caudatus. The sequence goes on from WEIU01007046.1 coordinate 36,191, forward strand.
TCCCACAACAAACAAGGAAGGAAATACAGAAAAGCAAAACATCTTATTTTATTGAATAATAAAATCCTTAACATTGACTGGACTTGAAATTTTGAACTCAGTTCTGTGATTGAGACCCCTTATGTATAAACCCAATTATTTTTATCCAACAAACCACCTTAAAGCAAGGCTGACTCAGGGCAGGGACTACCCAGGGCATCCAAACCCAGCTCTCCTCATTTTGTGCCTTTTTCCTCGGGATTTGGAACCTTGGGAACGGGTCCTGGCTCTGTGCAGCTGCAGCGTTTTGCAGTTGAACCCCGGTGTGAAATTTCCTTTCTGCTCTGGCTGCTGCGGGGAGATTAGGAATAATCCCCAGCCCCCATCCATCAAAGTTAATTAGGGCCATTTCCTAACGAGCCTTTGGGCAGCTCAAGGAAGACTGAGCACCTTGTCATCACTTCCAGGAGGGAGAAGGACCCACAGCCTCCTGCCAGGGCTGGGGCTGGAAAATCCCAACAAACATCAGGAGTCCAAAAAAAAAAAAAAAAATCCCAAAAAAAGCAGAAAATCCCCGGATTTTGGGGAAACCAGGTACTCACTGATAATTTGCTCAGTGCTCTGCTCCTGACCTGTTTTCCTGCCTCTGCTTCCCAGAATCTGGGAGATCAGGGGCAGTTCTTCCCGTGTTTTCCTCTGAAGTGGCCGTGGTTTATTTTTTTCCCCCCGAGAAAAGCTTTGTTTTTTGAGGAGATGGCAATTGAAATAAAATCTGAATCTGTTCCAGGGAGGGTGTTGGTTGGATGAGCTTCTAGATTTATTTATTTTATTAGCATTTGTTAGTTTTTACATTGTTGATGCATCCCTTAGGTCCCATCCCAAGGAAAACACAGAGGGGAAGGGTTAAGCTAAAGCAACTGTCTTTTGAAATGTCCATTAATCTCCATTTATACAAGGGAAGTTTTTTCCAGAGGTCACCATCAAAACGTGTCCCAGTTATCCTGGTCAGTTGTTCCTCACTCTCTGATTTAGTGCCTGCACAAAAAAATGTCCTGGGTTCCACTTTTTCCTGTGGTTTGGGGTTTCCTGGGTTGGTTTGGGGTTTTTTGTGAGAGATCTGGGGGTGCCAGTGGGGACCTGGGCTGATCCCACAGCCTGGGCAGCAGGGAAGGGGGGGATTCTGCCCTGTTCAGGTGAGACCCCACCTGCAGAGCTCTGGGCCTGCAGCACAAGGACCTGGAGCTGCTGGAGAGGCTCCAGAGGAACCCATGGAGCTGCTCCAGGGCTGGAGCCCCTCTGGAGCCAGGCTGGGAGAGCTGGGGGTGCTCCAGGGAGAGCTCAGAGCCCTTCCAGGACCTAAAGGGGCTCCAGGGAGAGCTCAGAGCCCTTCCAGGACCCAAAGGGGCTCCAGGAGAGGGACTGGGGACAAGGGATGGAGGGACAGGACACAGGGAATGGCTCCCAGTGCCACAGGACAGGGAGAGCCACTGGTCACTCTGGTTTAGGCTGTGCTTGCATTGATTTGAGCACTTTGTCCCACCCCTGTCCCCAAACAAATCCTCAAGGCCACACCTGGAAAATGATCCAAAACTGGAAAATGATCCAAAACTGGAAAATGATCCAAAACAATCCTGGGCCTGCAGGTATTGCTTCTTTTTTTTTCTCTCAGGATACATTTTAGTGAGCCTGACTTCCCTCCTTGGCTTTGCAGTGCTGGGACTGTGGCTGGCAGAGCCCTAATCACCAAGGGCTGGGATTTGTGATTCCTGGCACAGAAACAGCAGGAATGGATTTGTTCAGTTCCATTTTATCAGCCTTTCCAGCCTGCCTCTTATCTCATTACTTTGGGGAGGGCTGAGATGGGATTAAGGGAAGTGCAGGGCTGATAAAAGGAGCTGGAAACCGCAGGAGCTGGGGTGGATCAATACAGATCCATCAGGGCTGAGTGATTGGATGGACCCTGGCCTGGGGGGAAGGAGGCTGCCCTGGAATGGGAGCTCAGGGACACAGGAATGTGTCCTGGAACCTGTTGGGCTGCAGTGGAGCACATCTCGGGCATCCAACACTTGTCCTGACTCAGCTCTTTGCCCTGCTGCTGATGAATATCTTGGCTGGATGAAACTTTCCCAGGCTTCCCAAAGATTTGCTGGTGCCTCCTGCATCCCAAGGAGCTGCTCTCCCTTTCCCTGAGGGGACCTGGGAGGTGTTGGACACTGTCTGAGGGCTCAGGATGGAGCTGGAGGAGAGAGGGGGCAATGGGCTGCTGGTGTTTGGCTTGGGAATCAGGATGCAAAGTTTGGAAACTTCTCCAAGCCCTGTAAGGCCGAGGTTCCCAAGGGAGTGGAGAACAGATCCTGTGGGAGCAGGTTTTTCTGCACCTGGAGCAATCCCAGGGCAGTGACCTTTTCCCTGAATGCTGCCAAACTCCTGGTGCATCCTCCTTTTTCCCTGATCCTTGGAGGCAGAAGGGGAGGATGTGCTTAGGGGCGATCTTGACTTCCTGGGGACAAGGAGCAAATGTCCCTGTTGGGCACATCCAGGGACACCTGGGGTGCTTTTGGGAATTTTCTTGCAGCAGCACAGGCACTGACACAAAAATGGGTTCCTCCTCCTGAGCAGGAGAGGCCTGGAGGGTCCTGCCCTTGCAGGGCTGCTCCCTGCCCTGCTTTTCCTGGATTCCTGAGGCTGCCAGCCATGGGAAGGGGATTCCCATCCTCCCAGCGTGGTGAGGGCTCTGCTGCAGGTGGACAAAGGAATTTCATGTGGCATGGCTGCTCTCCAGCCAGGAGTGAAGGTGCAGCTCCTCAATTTGGCTCCTTGCTCCTGCTTTTCCTTTAATCCAGTTCTTCTCCTTCTGCCTGGAAGCTCTGAGGATCCAGGACCCCTCTTTTCTGACCCCCCCTCTGCCACCCTTCACTCATTTTTCCACCTCAGGCTTCCCTTTCCCACTGAAAACCTGGGAAAAACTTTCTCTCCACCTGGCACTGGGCACAGATCTCTGCTCATTCTCTCTCTCCTCACTTCTGTCTTTCCCTTCCCCTAATTCCCTCCTTTAATTTGCCTTTGCTTATTTTGAATACAAAGCTCCTCCATCGCAGTGTTTATAGTTCACAAAGCCTCGGGCCCATTGCTTATTCTCCTTATATCCCTGCTTAACTGCCTTGGCTCCCTGTGCCCTTTCCCTGCTTCCAGAATATCCAGGATGAATCACAGTCCCTGTCCCCAGCTGTCTGCCTGCATAGTTCCCATATCCCAGGAATCCTGTTCCCAGACACTGCAGTGCCTCCCTGGCAAATCCTTCTCTTTCTCATCCCAAATTCCTTTCCCTGGAGTCAGCCTCTCTTCACCAGAGCCTCCCAAGCTGGGTGCAGCCTCCTGGGAGGTCCCTGTCACCTGCACAATTCCCAGGATATTCCTGCTGGGGGCAATTCCCGGTGCTCAGAGCGTTCCCACCTGCTCTGGGAGCTGGCTGGCACCTCCTGGGCTTTATCTCCCTGGCACCAAGCAAAAAATGCCATCAGCTTGCTCCAGGTCCACTTCTCCCTATCAGCCTTGGCCATGCTTTCCCTTTGGCTCTTCCCAAAAATAGGTCTCAAGCACAAATGCCCCGATTCCCATCTCGCCAGGGGTGTGGTGAGGAGCAAATCCTGGCTCCATCCCAGCCCTGTTCCCCTCCAGGAGCTCCTGGACCAGGGTGGGGCTTTGGATAAAATTTTCTTTTGGTTGTTTTTATTTTATTGAGCTGAATTTTCAAGTCACATTTTGTGCCCCAGCGAGAGAAGCGACGCCGACGTTCGTGGGATTGAAAATGTTGGAGAGCAAGGGGGCAGAAAAGAGGGAGCAGAAAACAAGGGATGAGGATGTGGGAAGCTTTGGGCTGAGCAAATCCTGTCCCCTGGTGTGGGGACAGACACAGAGCTCTGGGTGAGAGCAGCTCTGCCAGCGTGGGCAGGGTGAGGAACACCCAGAGTTTCATTTTCCTGAGCTGCAATTTCCTCAGTGCTGCACTTTTCCTGCTCAATCCTCGTCTTCCCATTCCCCAGGCAAAGCAAACTGAACTGAAATCATTCTGCAGACAGAGCCCAGGACACTGCACCATTGGAAATCTTTCCCACTGCTCATTCCAGTGGGAGCCTGGAGCTGCACACAGCCTGGGGTGCTCAGCAGCTCAGCTTTTCCATGTTTAAACATTCCCATGGACATCAGAGCCCAGTGCTGCTGCCCCCAGTGCCCTCCCCTCCAAGGGGACACCTCTGGCCCTTCTCCTGTCCTCCAGAGTCAGTGTTGGGACTTTTAAGAGAGATGGGATCACTTCAGGATGTTTTAAAGCAAAATTTCTTGCTGCAGTCTCATTGAAGGGTGAGAAAATCTTCATGGTACCAAAGTCTGTGGTCAGTGGTCCCCAGATCACAGGTTACAAGGTCTCTCAAAGGTTAATTAGCCAATTAACTGCTGCCACCAAGAATGTTTTTACTTTCACACCAATCCCTAATGAATTTGGCTCACACAGTGCAGACTCTCTTGAGCAATCATCTCATAACAAACTTACAGCACTACACCTTAAAACTTCTTATTACCTTTACACCTACTTCTGTATCTTTAAAACTTTCCACCACTTACCTTAAGATGTTTCCATCTAAACCACAAACTCACATTTTCACTTGTGGTCTCAAAACTTGGAAGCCTTTCCCAAGCTCTCAGGTTGAACCCTGTATTATTTTTTAAAATTTTATATTTAGCCTTGCATACAACAAGATTTTAAAATTTTTCTGGGCCTGGAATTCCCACAGTCCAGCTCATCTCGAGGAGCAGGGAAGTGTCCAGGCAGGAGCAGTGAGCAAGCTGAAAATAACTTGTGCTTGTCAGAGTTTTCCATGAGACCTTGGAGACTCCTTATCTCCCTGCTGCTGTTCTGGCACAGCCTCCAGGAGCAGCTCCAAGGTTTCCTGTGGCCATTGTCCCATGGGATATCTCAGTCACTCTGGGGTTACAGCAGCCTCTGCTTCAGCAGGAATAATTTTTTTTGGGATGGGGAGTGAAACCTGCCTAATATCAGTGTGGGGGATATTGAGAGGCCTGGGTTTGGTGACAGCAGGATTAGCAGGGATTTGAAGCTGTTGGAAAGATGCCAGGGGGGTTTTTTTGGACTTCTGGAATACCTGCCCTGCTTCCAGCGGTGCAAAAGTCAGCAGGATTGTCCCACTCTATCAGTGAGGTCTGTGATTTTCTGGGAAAATAAAGAGATTCCTGCTGGGAGGCAAACAGAGCTGCTGCTTCCAGGCTCCTGCTGGTGAATTCATGGATCCATTCCCTGCTCAGGTGTCACCAAGCTGTGGCCCCGGGGCAGGCTTGGCAGCAGTGACCTCCTGGTGCTTTCCACAAGTGCTTTCCCGACCCTGGAAGAAATTTTCTCGTGGCCTTAATGAGCCATCTGGGGCCAATTAGTTCTCGTTTTTTATGACATCCTGGCTTTCCTGGTGGCACTGCTGGGCTGTGCCCCTTCTCCAGCCACATCTGGGCAGGAGGGAGGGGAAGCAGGAGGTGCTGAGCCCAGCTTTGCATCCATCCTTCCTCTCCCTGCTGCCTGGAAAGGATCCAGGTCCGGCTGTCACCCTGCAGGAGCTGGATCCACATCCCTGGAGGATCCATCCCTGTTTGCTCCCGAGCAATTCCCGAGGTGCTGGTCCAGCCAGCTTCCTGAAGGAAGGGATTACAGCAAGGATTAGATAGAAACCTCTATAAATCACATTTTTTCGCTGCTGCCAGCTAGGCAGGGAGGAGAGACGCCGGCGTTTCCCGTGGCAGCGCTGCTGACCCCAATTATTTCAGGGTGATAAAACCACCAGCTGTCCCTGGGGTGCCACAAACTCCTGCACTGCCTGGAAAACCAGGCAGCTGGAAGAGGAAATAACAAGCAGCCTCTCCCACTGGGTCCTTTCCTAAGCTCTTGGAGTTTTGGGGTGATTTTTTGAAGGTTTTTCTCTGACCCTAAGGGGTTGTGTGATGGCTTTGGAGCGGGGGTTTTGAGGTTGGCCCTGAAATTCTTGGGAGCAGCACTTGGATGATGCTCAGGACAGAGCTGTCGTGGTTTTTATCTTGCAGAGGAGGAAGCTGAGGGGCAGAGTGAGTTCCTTACAGCTGCAGGTGAGGATTCCTGGGGTTTCTGGGATGTTTGGCCCAGGAGATCTCCCTGCACTGCTCAGGATGCTGACAGCTCCTGGTGCTGCTGATCCCAATCCTGCTGCTAGGAAGAACCAAAAGGAGAAGCTGCTGCTGGGAATCTCCTTGATTTGGATTCCTAAGGATGACATTCATTCAAATGAAGTTCTGATGGTCCATAATTTAACAGACCACATGCAGCAAACTTGTGAAGAAATCCATTAAAAAAATCCTGCAAGGAAGAAAAGGCCATTGAGCTGCTCCACTGGGAATGGCAGGGCTTTGTTGTCTTTTATTTTCCCCTTTTAGTTTACCCCATCAGCTAATGGCTTTTGCTGACAGATATTTATCAGCCTGAACATGCTTTCCCTAGACTTGGAAAAATAGAAATCTTTACTCCTGGCTGCAATAAAAAAATCAGCCCAATATCCCTGAAGGAGCCAGCCTGGATATCAATCCTTCTCCTGCCATCCCAGCTCGGGGAGTCATTAAGAGGAGAATGGCAAAAGCAGAAAGTGAAGCCACCCAGGGTTAGGAATAAGCCCTGAATTATTATTTTTAATATATTTTTTTCTTTTTTTTCAGGCAGAAATATCATGTGCTTAATGATCTGAGGGGCAGAGCGTGCTCACAGGGAGCAAAGCTGGGAGCAAACCCCAGCATCCCTGCCTGGGAGAGCATTTTTGGGCAGGGACAGGGGCAGGGTGGCACTGTCACCAGGGTGTCCCCAGGCTGTCCCAGGCTCTGACCTCTCCCTCCATCCCTGAGCCAGCAGGGGAAGGAGAAGGGCTCAGCACCCTGCAGAGTTAAATCCCCTCTCCTTCACCCCTTGTGTGGATTTTCCCCTTTCCCTACAGCCCCTTTAGGAAGCTGAAATCTGCTCCCAGCCCTGTCTGCAGCCAGTGAAAACCCCTCTGGATTAACCAAGCCTGGCCTTACAAAAACCTCTTTTGAGCACAGCTCAGGAAAACCAAGCAGCCCAGATCCTCTGGGTGCTGACAGATTTATGGCTGAGGAAACAACCCTGAACTTGTGGGATGCTGCTCCCCACCAGAAATGCACTTAGGACTTTTTTTTCCAGCACTAATTGGGATGAGGATTGATGTCCTCACCCCTTTCTCTCCTGAGGGGATGGCAAACACCAGCAGCTTCACTTTGGAGTTTCTCAAAGCTCTAGAAATTGCTGAAGTGGGATTTTTATTTATTTTTTTCCCCCACGAATTCCTGCTGTCCTGGTGACTTTTGGACATCTGAAGAGTCTGAGCAGGTTTGTCGGAGCTCTCGTGCTCTCTGTGTATAAGAATATGTGTGACTACATCTGTATATTTACATTTTATGTATATGTGAACATGTGTGTAGAGGCTAAAAGGAAATTAACTCCTATTCCATTGCTCAGGGCTGAGCTCTGCACATTCTCTTTGGAGGATTTCATGCCAGATATGAGCTCTGACTTATATTTTAAATTTTAAAAAAAAAATTTAATTAAATTGGTGTTTGTGATCTGCTGCAGGGTGGGGGTGGCTTTGGCCACTCTCTTGCTCAGGAAATAAAATTATTCCACTTGTGAGAGCTGCAGGGGTGACAGGCACCAGCTTCCATCCTTTTTGGGAAGCTCCAAAGCTCCTGGATGCCACTTCCCAGCAGGGATCACCATGGACATGCACCTCAGGGACACCTCCAGCACACTGAGAGAATTTCACCTTGCTCTGGTGGTTCTGCTCCTGGGAGAAAAACGTTTTGTACAGAGCCCCAGCACAGCAGGAGGAATTTTTTTTTTCATGGATCACATACTCCAAAAGGGAATTCAGAGGGTAGCAAAGCCCACAGAGCTGTTCTTCAGCCAGCCCAGAGGTGTTTCCCTGGGTTCTGGGTCTCTGAGCTTGCCTGTGCACAGCTCTCTGCTGCCCTTCCTGCATTCCTCTTGCCTTTTTTCCTGAAAATCCAGCACAATTCCTCCATTTCGCTCCAGGCACGAGGTCTCAGGATGTGAGATTTGAGGAAAGATTCACCCTGGGTTATGGACAAAAGTGGGAAAAGCATTGACCAGGGGGACAGGCAGGAATGGCTGCAATCAATGAGGATTTCCCTGGTTTGGACATTGGGAAAATAGATTGGAAATTAGGAAAATTCTTCAGGGAAAAGCTTTGGAGTCACCATCCCTGGAAGTGTTAAAAAAAAGAAATTAATTTGGCACTTGGGGAATGAGTTAATGGAGGCAGAGCTGGGTTAATGCTGGGACTTGATGATCTCACAGGGCTTTTCCAGCCTGAATGATTCCATGATTCCAACTCCACCTGCTGAGGAGCTCAGCTGTTGTCCTGGGAAAGGAGAAAAAAATTGATGGAGCCCCTTCCAGCCCTGCTCTGCAGGGATCCCAGCCTGGCTCTAAATAAGAAACAGCCCCAGTGCTTCCCTCTCTTGGATCCCTCTGCCTTTTGCACTGGCTTGGGAATGTTCTGGGCTGGGAAACCTTCAGGGATTCATTATCCAAACCACGCTGGCTTTCACTGCAGAATTCCAATTGTGGTTTGTGGGGTTGGGCTGAGATGATTGCATTTTTAAATTCCAGGCAGATCTGCTCTGCTCCTGGGGAGTGGATGTGAGATCCTTGCCCTGCTGGGAAATCTGCAGGATCTGCAGGAGGATCTGCAGCTCACCTGGCTGCTCAGGTGACAGCTGGGATGCTGCTTGCTCCAGAAACCTGCTGAGATGTGGATCTCTTGGATTCCGGTGGATTCTGGAGAAGGGAGAAGGGCAGAAGAGCTGGAGAGGGAATGCAGGGCTAAAAAAAAAGGGATTTTGGATGAGAGGAAATGGCTTCAGACTGCCACAGGGCAGGGATGGATGGGATATTGGGATGGAATTCCTCCCTGGGAGGGTGAGGAGGGGCTGGGATGGAATTCCCAGAGCAGCTCTGGCTGTCCCTGGATCCCTGGAAGTGTCCAAGGCCAGGCTGGAGCCACCTGGGAGATGGAAGCTGTCCCTGCCCACAGCTGAGGTGGAACTGGATGGACTTTAAAGTCCCTTCCAACCCAAACCAGTCTGGGATTCCCTGATCCTGGGATTTGGGTAACAAAACCCAGCCCTCAGTGGAGAGAACCAGCACAAACCAACCCAAACCAGTCTGGGATTCCATAATTCTGGGATTTGGGTAACAAAACCCAGCCCTCAGTGGAGAGAACCAGCACAAACTCCACAGACTTTGCTCCCTGTCCCTCCCCATGAGCAGCACGAGGCTCTCCTGGATAAAACCCCACTCCCAGGGCTCTGGGTGCAGCCTGACCCTGCCCTGGCTCTTGTTCAATGTTCTGCAGCCTCGATGTTTGCCAGGGGCTGAGCAGAGCTCAGATCCTGTTTCAGCTGAAACAGAAACCCCAGTGCAGCAGCCACCCACACCAGATGCTCTCAGCTGGGTCCCAGTCCAAGAGGATGAGGAAAAGCTGTGTAAAATCTGTCCTGGAGACGTGGCCTGAGAGTCTCCTGGAGGGAAAAAGGGAACATCAGAGTTTGGGCTGCTTAAAAACCAGCCTGGGTTAACTTGGAGGGGTGAAATCCCCTGGGTGGGGGGTTTTGGATGATTTCAGCTCTGCTGGGACCACGCTGCAGGAGTGGGCACAGATGAGATCTGTGGATGGCTCCACTCCCATCCCTGCAAGGCAGGAGCAGGGAAACAGCCCCAGGGCTCTGTTGGAATTCTGGAAACTCAGAGTTTAGGGGCTTTTTTTCAAGGAAACTCTGCATTGGACATGAGGCTGTGGAAGAGGCTTCTGAGATTGAGAGATGGTGCTTGGGGTTGTGGAGTTAGAACAGGGTGAAAAACTAGAATTTAAGGGTGAAAACCTCAGAATTTAAGGTTTTAGTATATAGGAATATATACAGGGCAATACAGAGGATTTAGGGCCTTGTCTAAGTCCTTCTTCACCTTCTTCATGGGTTTGGGTGGTTTTTTCTCACTGGGTGAAAGGGTCTGCATTGCAGGCCTTGGATGGTCAATTATTGGGTCAGAAGTATAAATAATAAAGGTGTCATCTCATTATTGGGTAATTAGTCCTTAAATAACCTCAGAAAGAGAGACACCTCGATTTTCTACCTTGATAGAGCTCATGGCCTGTGAGATTCTAATATAGATAATAATGAATAAACACCAAGTCTGGACACGAAACTGTGACTCCTGTGTGTTAACCCCAGCTCTAACACAAAGAAAAGGAGAGAAAAACCCACAGGGCTGGAGGTGACAGAGACCCTGAGCCCTGGGAGCAGCAGGTCCAGCAGAGGACACTGATCTTTACAGTGCTGCTGCTGCCTGCCCTGGTTTTTATCCACAAATCTCTGTGATTTCCAGCTCCTGCTGCTCCCAGCGAGGCAGGAGCTCTGCAGCCAAGACAAACGGGATAAATATTCCTAAAAAATCCTGGGGTCTGGCTGGGGCTCCAGGAAAACAGAGAGTGATTTGGATAATGCCTTCAGACATGGCCATTATCCCAGTGGAGCTTCCTGAGGAGTTCCTGAGCAGTTCCTGAGGAGTTCCTGAGGACTTCCTAAGGAGTTCCTGAGGAGGTTCCTGAGGAGGTTCCTGAGCAGTTTCTGAGGAGTTCCTGAGGAATTCCTGAGGAGGTTCCTGAGAAGTTCCTGAGGAGGTTCCTGAGCAGTTCCTGAGCAGTTCCTGAGCAGCTCCTGAGGAGGTTCCTGAGCAGTTCCTGAGGAGTTCCTGAGCAGTTCCTGAGCAGTTCCTGAGGAGTTCCTGAGCATTTCCTGAGCAGCTCCTGAGGAGGTTCCTGAGCAGTTCCTGAGCAGTTCCTGAGCTCAGGGGGTTGGACACAGCCTCTGCCACACTGACAGCCTTGGCCTGGCCACGTGTGCCTGGAATGTGTCCTGGTGCCAGCTGTGGTGGGGCTGGGAATGCCAAAATCCCTGCCCTGTCCCCGCTCCTAGGGACACTGGGAATTCCCAGGGCTCTGCTGGGGGTTTTGGGTGCGTTTCCCTGGCCAGTGCAAGGCAGAGAAGCATCTGCTGCTGTAATCCCTGTCTGTGCTGAGTGGGGATGTTGCTGTGCCTTGTCCAAAGAGGGGTTTTGCAAAGGAAGGGAAGGAAAATCCAAGTAAAATCCAAAATAAATCCACCCCTAATGGTGAATCCTTTGAGAAAGCCAAGCACTGCTCCAGGAGCTGCTGTGAGATTTTGGGAGCACCTCCCAGCTCAGGAGGAGCTGTGGCATCTCCAGGCTGGATAAATCCTGACCTGTGGGTCACCCCAGGCTTTGCCCCTCTCATCCCCACTGAGAGCACTTGAACTCCCTGCCTGGACATCCTGAAAATTCCTGGCGTCCCCCTTTGGGTGGGGGCCGAAAAAAGGATGGAGAACAGGAATAAGAAATAGCCAAACCACCCCTGGGTGGGTCATGGCAGGTTTTAGATCCATCTCCACGGGGATTAAACCCAATTCCACTCCAGAGAAGGAGCAGGAGAGCCCTGCCCATGGCAGGCACGAGGAGGAGAGGAAGTTTTGCCTGCCAGGAATCGCTGGGATCATCTCATTCCAGCTCTCCTCTGTTGGAGTCTCTCCAGGAACACACAGAGCTGTTCCTCCCCTTTGTGCCCCAGGGAGCACCAAACACGAGTCCTGTGCTGCTTTCAGAGGGAAAAGCCAACGTAGGACAGCGAGTTCCAGTTCCCAGGGAGAGGAGGAGTCACTGGGAGCATCTCAGTGCTCACCTGGAGCTGTGGGATGCAGCTCCCACCTCTCCAGCCCATCCCAGTGATCCTCTCCCCTGGGAGTGTGGTTTTCTCTGCCTTTCCCTGGCCAGGGCAGAGGGATTCCCTTGGATTTTGCAGATTTTCCAGCTGCAGAGGCAGCAAATCCTGAGGCTGTGTCCCAGCTCTGACTGCAGGGTCAGGAGCTGCTGCACGGTAGCTCCAGAGCAGGGATCTGGGGATTAAATTTCCAGGAACTGGTGGGGCCCAACTCAGTTTGGAGCCACCCTATTAAAAATAAACACAGAGCTGTAGATGGGCCCTGCTCAGCCCCAGCTGATTTTTATCAGCCCTGCCTGGGCCTTGGGATGGAAAGGGTGCTTGGTTGGAGTCACTCTGGATTCCCAATCTCGGGAGGATTTGGGATGCAGAAAGTTCGAGCTGGGGTCTCTGTGAAGTTCTGGCTGCTCAAGGATTTTCCCACATTTTCATCAGACCTACAGCTCATCCCAGTGCTTTGTTTTTTTATATTTTTGGGGTTTTTTTTTTCAGAGGTTTTAAGGGCTGAAAAGCTCATGGTGTCTGTCTGGAGATTCCTGGTTTCTGCAGGAGCTAGACACCGTGTCCCTGCAGGGTTAAAGGCTGGAAAAAAAGGGATTTTTTTCTGTCCCTTTGGATGTAGGAGCCAGCAGAAAGGCAGAGGGTGGACACCTGCCTCAGGATGCTTTTTCAGCCAAGGTTTCCATCTGTGCAGCCAGAGCCACGAGATGCCACTGGCAGCTCCCAGGGAAGCAATTCCCTGCCTGCCCAGGCCCTTCCCAGAGGTGGGAACAGCAGGGTTATCACACTGGCTCCTCTCTGAGATGGAAATTTCTCCTCTGGCCAGAGGCAGGGATCTTGGCTGGCATCCCTGCTCCCTGTCACTGAGCCTCGCCACCTTCCAGGGTTCACTTTGCTCACAAAGAGCCTCAGATAAGCTCTTGGCAGGGGAGCTCCTCTCTGCAGAGGCATTAGCAGGGCTCAGGGCAGGGGGGTTGGGTTTTAACCCCTTGTATCCCTGGGGAGCTGCAGCTCAGACACAGAGCCCGGGGCTGGGGCAGCACCCGAGGCTCTGCACGGGTGGGGAGCAGCTCAGACACTGCCAGGGTGGCATCAAGGAGGGCACAGGATCACAGGACATCCCCAGCTGGAAAGGACCCACAGGGATCCAAGCCCTGCACACACACACCCCGACAATCCCACCCTATCCCAGAGCTTTGGCCAGCGTTGTCCTGGAGCTCTGGCAGGGTTGGGGAATTCCCATTCCCAGGGGAATCTCTTCAGTGCCCCAGCACCCTCGGGGGGAAGAACCTGAGATCCAACCTGAGCCTCCCAGAGCCAGCTCCAGCCATTCCCTGGGTTCTGGCCCTGCTCTTGGAGCTGCCTCTCCCCTTCCCACCCTGAGGAAGCTGTAATTGCAATGAGATCCCCCCTCAGTCTCCTCTTCCCCAGGATCAGTTGGCATCACTGGGATATCAGGATACACAATACAACAAACTGGACCAAATATTTCCCCACCACCGAATTTCTTTGCCAGGCTGAAAAAAAAAAACAACCTTTAACCCCAAACTCTCAGCGATTTGAGACCTGAGGCATCTCCCACTGCCCTCCCTGCTCCAGAGCACGGCCCTGGAGCCCTGCAGCATTCCCTGATTCCCAGGAAAGGGCTGGCTGGCAGCCGTGCAGCCTCCCCTGCTGCTCAGCCTCATTTATCTCCCTTGCTGGGGCTGTTTGTGAAAGCCAGAATTGGCCAGAGGCGCCCGGGCCCCTGCGTGCCAAGGGAGGAAGCGGGCACAGCACAAACCCTCGTGGCTGGCACCCAACTCCCTGCACGTTCCCTGTGCTCAGCAAAGGGCCAGGGTGCAGCCCCTGCAGGGCTCCTCCTTGTGCAGGGGCTGTTGGGACCCTGGGCACTGAGAATTTCAGGTTTTCAGGCACTGATCCCTGAGAAAAATGGACCTGAGGTTTTGGAGAAAGCTTCCAAAATTGAGTGACAGCACTGGGATTGTGGGGGTGTGGTTGGAGTAGAAGTGTGTGGATGTCACAGGGTGGAAAACTCCGAGTTTAAAGGTTTTAGAATATAGTAAATATTATATATATAAAGCAAGGTAGAGGATTTAGGGTGGGTTTGTTTTGGGGTTTTTTTTTATGCTCCAGTAAACACCAGTTGCTATAAAACTGCTGTCAGGAAAACCTCAGTTTGGAAGTCCTGAAGTCCTGAAGTCCTGAAGTTTTGAAATCCTGAAATTCTGAAGTCCTGAAGTTTTGAACTTTTGAGGTTTTAAAGTTCTGAAAACTGCAGTTCTGAGGAGAGTGACAAACAGGGGACAGTCCAGGCACAGTGTCACCTCCCAGATTTCTCTATCCATCAGTTTGGAAGAGGAACCAAACCCCGAGCAAACCCTTCCTACCCTGAGGGAGCCCCCAGCAGGTGCCCCCAGGTGCTCTGGGTGGGTGGGTGTGTGACAGAGCAGCCTTTGTGTCCCACCTGAGGAGCCTGGCACCACCTCAGCACCCTGGGGACCATCCCAGGATTGTCACAGAGCGACACCAGAGGGGTCCCTGGGGTGTTTGTGCTTCTGTTTGTGCTCCTCTCCTGCCCTGCAGGGGAGAGGTTTTATCCCACCACAAAAACAAGGCTGAGATGCCTCCGGGGGCTTTTGTCTCCCTTCTCCTTGGACATCCAAAGTTGTGGATTTGGCAGCCCCTGGATCCCCCCCTCCCCAGAGTCACCCGGGGACGCTGAGTCCTCTCACACCTCCCCTCCAGGTGACGGGAAACAAAAGGAGCCCGGAGATTTAAAAGCAGGAAGGCGGATTCTGTAAACTGTGTCCAAATGTATCCTCCGGAGATGAGCCTTGGCTCCCAGCCCGAGGGAAGGATCCGTGCCGGGGAAAGGGAGCGGGAGGCAGGGATGGAGGAGTGGGAGCATCCTGCCTGGGACACCCCGGAGTCAGATCCCCACCCCTCGGGATGGAGCTGCTCCCTCTGAGCTGGGATGAAATGATTTTAATTCCTTAACCCTGCGTGGATGTGGCTGATTCCCCCAGGGATTCAGGGAATGCTGAGTGAGGGAATAAAACTCACAGGGAAGAAAGGACTCCCTGCTGCTGCAGGAAGGGTCACCAAAATCCCAGCGTGTCTGGGGAGTCCAGGGCTTTTGGGGCAGGAATCCCAGAATGGTTTGGGCTGGAAGGGACATTAAAGCTCATCCCATTCCCCCTGCCACGGGCAGGGACACCTTCCACCATCCCAGGGTGTTCCATCCAACCCCCTTGCTGCTCTCTTCAGCCTCCCTGCACTGCACTTACTCGAAAACCTGGGTCTTATTTAAAAGCTCAGGGGGGAATTGTTTAGAAAATCAACCTAATACTTACAGCCTTTCCTTTGATTTCTCGAGAACAAAGCCAAGCCAGGCTGCTGCAGGGAAGGAGGAAAATTCGGGATGCTCTGGTGTCTCTGAACTGATTTTTAACCTGTCCTTAACCACCTCCTCCTGATGCTGCAGCAGCCTCGTAAAGGTGAATTTTGACCCTGCCCAAATCCCGATCCCGCACCAACACGCCTGGCTTTGGAAAGCAGGAAGGAAGAATCACCAGATTCCCACACGTACAAACCCATTAATTACCGGGACGGGGCTGCTCGCATCTTTAATTACCAATTTAAAGCTGCGTTGTATCCCTCCCATCCCCTCGGCAGCGGCTGCATCCCCAAATCCCCATCCCTATGGAATCCTGATTTTTCTCTCCCATTTTTCCATCCTCCCCCCGGCCCCACGGACGTGTCACGTTGGATTTTTTGGGTGTTTTTTCGCGCTCCCGAGGTTTGTTTTGGCGTGTGGCTCCTCGGAGCAGGGGCGCCCAGAAGCCAAGCGAAGCGATTCTTTATGTAAACCGGCGCTGATTGTAATTACGCTGCTTTAATTGCTGCTAAGCAAATAAACAGGGAAGGGCAGCAGCATCCCCGGGGCGCGCAGGGATTATGAGGCCTCTGCAGAATTCCCCCCTCCCTGTCCCGGGAGAGCATCCCTTGTGTCCCCCCCCCTTCCTCGGGGTCCTGGGGAATGGGACAAAATTCTTGAGAAAATGGGGAATTTTACACTGCATCCCCTGTATCCCCCTCGAGGTCCCTGAGAAAGGGACAAAATTCTTGAGAAAATGGGGAATTTTACTCTGTCCTGCCCTGGGGCATGAAGGGAGAAGGGGATTGGGATCTCTGTGGGTGTTCTGCACAGCCAGGATAGCTTTGCACTAGGAAATAAACCAAAAATCTCCTTTTTGCTCCCTTTTTGGGGTGTTTGGATCCAAGTGGATCTGCAGGAAGGGTCTCTGAGCGAGTTTCCTGGAATTCCACGGAGTGATGGAACGGTTTGGGTTGGAAGGGACATGAAGGAACATCCAGAGCCACCCCTGCCATGGGCAGGCACAAATTCCACAAATTCCCAAGGTGCTCCAAACGTGACCTTGGGCACTTCCAGGGATCCTGAGCTCCTCATCCCATGGAGCAGCCAAGCCACGGCCTCTTCCCTGCCAGGTCCCTGGGGATGATCCCACTGCTGGACAGGGCTTGGGAGGGATCCAGACCAGGTGCCCAGGCAGGAACAGCCCAGTTAAACCTCACTTAGGAGATCCACAGCTCATTAATTTCATTTTAATTAATCCACCTAATCCCCGACCTTACGTCAGCTCGTGCGCTTCCATCCCTGATTTTATTGCTGTGCCTGAAAATTTGGGCAGCACCCAGCAAAGGCAGATTTTGGGAGTGACTGGAACTCCCTTTCCCAGAGACTGCCTCCTCCTCCTCTGAGGTTTCCACCAAATCCAGGTGGGATTTTTGGGTTTGGAGACCCGGAGGGGCAGAGGCTGGGGCTGTCCCCAGGCTGGGATGTGCAGGGAGGGATTTGTGGGAATGGGAAGGGCTCCATCCACCTCCTCTCTCCTTGCTGCTTTCCAGGCTTAAAAACCCCAGCCTGTTCTACATTTAATTCCCATTTTCTCTCCATCCATCCATCCCAGATTCCCCTGATTTTTCCTGACTGCTCCTCAGGGTTCATTCCCAGCTCTTTTCTCCCTGAGCAAGCCCGTACCTGTCCCAGCCAACATTCCTCAATCCTTCCTGCTCACCTGGGGAGCTGCCAGCCCTGCCCGTGCCATGGCCCCAGCTGGGAACAGCTGGGAACATCTGGGAACATCTGGGAATGCCTCACTGTCCCCAAGCCCAGCGCTCCCAGCTCCTGCCACCTCCCCTCCCAGCCAGGACATTCCAACCCAGCTGTTTGGTGGAAAATCGGGATATTTCCACCCCCCTCCTGAACTGCTGTGAAGGCAGCACATCCTAATTAAAAGCCAGTGAGTTGTGGGGAGTGGAATTCGTTGTTTTTTGGGGTTTTGGGTTTTTTTTTTCCTCACCCCAGGCTCCTTCTCTGCTTTATTTCACCCCCCTTGGCTGGAATAAAATCGAGTTTGTGGCGCTGGCAAAGCTCCTGCCTCTGAACCCGGGCGCTGACACCCTGGTTCACCCTCCCAAAAACCCCTGCCGTGATCCCAAAGGTTTTTCCGTGCTGGAGGAGTTGTGCCCTGCAGCTCCTGAGCCCGAGGAATCCTCACGTTTGAAGCTCGGCGGAACGGGAGGAGATTTTGATGCCCGGGGAAAAAAAAAAAAAAAAAAAAAAAAAAAAAAAAAAAAAAGGAAAAAAAAAAAAAAAAAGGGNGGAATAAAAACATCATCAGGGGAGGGAATATCTCCTTCCATCCCCTCTCCCCACCGCTTTTTTCCTCGCTGCTGAGGCTCCCTGCTCCTCTCCAGGGTTTTTTTCCCCCTCCTCCTTGGGAGCCGTCTCCAAGTGACAGCGGTGAGCGGATTAATTAAGCTGCCTGTCAGCCCTTGGCAGGCGGCAGCTCTGCCACGCCAGCGCTAATTAATCCCAACAAAACCTACCTTTATCTCCAAAGCCTGCCGCGGGCTGGGAGAAGGCAGGAGGCCACCGCCAGCTGAGTTCATCGTGCCCAAGAGCCTGGCAGCCAGCCCTGAGCTGGGCTTGGGAATGTGGATCCCACGCCCTTGGAAAAGGGAAAGGGCTCGGGGAGGCTCCAGCCCCGCTGGTGACAGCAGATCTCAGGTGGATTTGGTGATGAATATTCCCCCCCAGTGTGGAGGGATTTGGGGGGTGAAGTGGGAATTCCTGCCCTTGCCTGTGTTTTGTGCCCAAAAGGGAATTTTCTGTGATCCCAGGGGCTCCGAGCATCCCATCCACGGGAGGGTCCTGGGTGTGAAACCTGGTACCTGGTGATGCTGCAGACACCTGGAAAGCCACATTTAAACCAGAAAAGGACCTAAAAATCCTGCAGGAAGGTGGATGCCAGGTGGGATGTGCTGCCTGGAGCCTGGCACTGCTGGGTGGGACACGAAAATGACAAACTCTGACTCCAGTAGTTACAAACATCAGGAGGCTTTATTTCTCATGTCGTGCAGCCCTTTTATAACATGTAATTGGGCAGTAAAAATACTTCTCTTCACTGGTTAAATAACAGAAACAACACCTGGAAGAGAAGTGGCCATGAGAGTACAGGAGTATAATGAAAACAAAATGGGCATTTACAGGAAGATCCTTGGGAAATTGATTTTT
The DNA here is from genome assembly GCA_013389925.1 of Aegithalos caudatus. Lineage (NCBI taxonomy): Eukaryota > Metazoa > Chordata > Aves > Passeriformes > Aegithalidae > Aegithalos > Aegithalos caudatus. The sequence goes on from WEIU01007046.1 coordinate 54,683, forward strand.
CCCAAGCCAGAGTCTGCCAGGCTGAAACCTTTACAGACTCAGAACATCAGGCTCACAGGTGAGCCCACATTTCCCTGCTCACACCCCACATTTCCCTGTCCAGAATCCACATTTCCCTGCCCAGAGCCCACATTTCCCTGCCCACATTTCCCTGCCCACACCCCACATTTCCCTGCCCTGACCCCACATTTCCCTGCCCTGACCCCACATTTCCCTGCCCTGACCCCACATTTCCCTGCCCTGACCCCACATTTCCCTGTCCAGACCCCACATTTCCCTTCCCACATTTCCCTGCCCACACCCCACATTTCCTTGCCCACACCCCACATTTCCCTGCCCACATTTCCCTGTCCTGACCCCACATTTCCCTGCCCACACCCCACATTTCCCTGCCCACATTTCCCTGCCCACACCCCACATTTCCCTGCCCACATTTCCCTGCCCTGCTCTCCCTGGGCTGCAGGGAGCTGCTCCCCTCCTGGCTGGGCTGATCTGCCTCTCCTGAGGGAGGCTGATAAGAGCATTATCTGCAGGATGAAGAGGTGAAATCCTCCTCCTCCTCCTCCTCGGCCCCTAATGAAGGGGAAAGGCAAGGCCAGGCCAGGCTGGGTGTTGCACAAATCCATCTGCACAAGGATTTTACCTGCCTCAGGATCATTCCCAACACACACCGGTGGTCCTGTCCTTCCAGGGTTTATTTTTTTTATTTTTCCAGCTGCATAATTTGAGGAACTTTAATTGCCCCATGATTAAGTGACTTTTGATTTCCCTCTCATCAAAAGTAATCTCATTTGCTCCTTCTCTTTTTCCTTTCTTTTTCTGCCTCCCCCCCGTCCTGGAAATTGAATTAACATTCCATCTAATTACTCAGCCACTTCTCTAATTGCTGAAGGGACCGTGGTTGTTGTGCTCATTTAATTAATTGAGACCTGCAATGTTTAATGAGGAAGAGGATTTATTGGCTGGGGAGTTGGTGTGCAGGGTTGCCTGGCGGGAGAGGGAGGTGGATGCCAGCCCAGCAGGATAGAAAAGGCAGGATCTTAAAACCCCCACTTTTAATATTTTTTTAATTATTATTTTTGAGGTATAAATATGGAAAAAAAAACCCTCAATTTCTCTGCTCCATTGCCTTTCTGGGTGGTTCTTTTTAAATGCAAATGTGTGGATTAAAAGAGGGTGAATCAGGAGGGTGAAAATCCCCTCCAAAGGTGACCCTGGGGGTGCTCACCTGGCCCTGCTGCAACACCAGTGCTCCCAGTGCTCCCAGTGCGCTCCCAGTGTGCTCCCAGTGCTCCCAGTGCGCTCCTAGTGCTCCCAGTGTGCTCCCAGTGCTCCCAGTGCGCTCCTAGTGCTCCCAGTGCGCTCCCAGTGTGCTCCCAGTGTGCTCCCAGTGCTCCCAGTGCGCTCCCAGTGCATTGCACCAACATTCCCAGTGTGCTCCCAGTGTGTTCCCAGTGCTCCCAGTGTG
>WEIU01007046.1:64593-77275 GCA_013389925.1 Aegithalos caudatus
TCCCGGTAAAGCCTCGTTCCCCCGGGGCCACCCGCGCCGTGCTCGCTCTCAGCCCCGGAGCTTCGCCGCTGTTTATTCCCCTCCGGCTCGGATGCTGCCACCGCCGAACGGGGCAGAACCGGAGCCTTGGGGCTCTCCCGGGGATGGGGGGGAACGGGGGGGACCCGGGCTCGGGGCAGTCCGTGCGGCCGCCGCAGGGCTTTGCTTCGTACTTGGAGCCCGTCCCGCCACGCAGGAACACAAACACGGCGCGGGACGGCTCGCGGGAGGGAGGAGATGGCTCCTGTCTAAATATTATTTTAAGGAACGGAAGGATCTCCAGCCGGCAGCTCCAGCCCCGTCACCTTCTCCCAGCCCCGGCCGCGCCGCAGCGGTGACCGGGTCCAGAGCTCGGCTGGGGCTCGGGGGGTGAATTTCCCTCCCCATCCTCCAGGGAGGGAATTTCCCCCTCTCGCTGCGGTCTCTACGAAGGCTTTAACAAAACAAGGCAGACCTCGGGTGTCTTTATTGCACATATATGGTAGCTCGTAGCCAGCACTGATTTAAATCCCATCCTTGCTCCGGGAGCCGATCCGCAATCAGGCGCCGGGTGAAGGGCACGGCTTATCCCGGCTGGGGAAGGGGCTGGCGCCTGTTGGAAGCGCCCTGGATGTGTGCTGAGATCTCGGATCTAAAGGCGGGATCCCAGTGGATCCCAAATCCATCCTCCGGCGGTCGTGGGTGCTGCTGGGTTTAGTGGCAGAAGCAGCCGAGCCCCTGCCTGGCACGGGGTGAAGAAACCGAGCGGGGAAGGGGCTTCTCTGTGCCAAATTTTAGGAGGTGTGAGCGCTCGGTTTCGCGTTTTCCCCTTTGGTTCCGACCCAAACCTGCCCGCTGCGGCTGCTGCAGATGCTGCACCTCGGCTCTGCCCCGTGCCGTGGCCGTGTCCCGGTGTGAATGTCCTCGGTGTCACCCCCGAGCTCGTCCTGCGCTTCCATCCCCAGCACCTCCGGGGCTGGAGTGGGGAAGGATTCGACTTTGCTCTCCCTACATCCCAAGTTTTTAAGCGGGATGGGGCCGGCTCAGCCCCGGGGAAGGCGCATCCCGGGAATGCCGAGCTGGCTCTGCCCTCGGTGCCGGCGTGCCCGAGGCGATTCCACAGCAGGATGCGGCACCGGGGCTGCTGCCTCTTCAAAGGCAGAGCCCGGCGTCCCTCCGGCCTCGCTGGGCTGGAAATTAAAGCAGGCGGTGGGGTTTGCCGTGGCACGGCCGGGGGGACACGGGGTGGGCACCCCAGGGTGCCCGTGCCGAGGCCGTGGTGGCACCGGGTGCCCTCCCACGGCTCTGCCATCGATGACATCGCCCTCGGTCACCTCCCTCCTCCTGGAGCCCCCTTGGGCCGTGGGGGTCCAGGATGAGCTGTGGGGTTGGTTTGCAGCTTTGGGGGTCTGCAGGGATGGATGGAAGGGTTTCAGTATCCCCGTTTTGGGGTCAGGGTACCCCTCATGAGCCCTGAACTCAGCCCAGCCAGTTCTGTGCCCAGAGCAGGTGTCACCTTGGCTGTCCCCAGGGGGTGGCATTTGGAGCTCTCTCTTCTCCCCATCCTGGCGTGCTGAGCCGGGTTGTGCCCTCACAGGGGTGGATTTGGGGGGCACAAAGAGCTGGCAGCTGCCTCTGGATGTCACCTGGATGTCACCTCTGCCCACGGAGCAGCTCATGGGGCCCAGCAGGGCTGAGCCTGGGCCACAGGGAGATGCTGAGGGGAGGAGGCCCTGCGTGGGTTCCCATCAGGAGGTGAGGGGGTACAGGACTGGAGAGGGTTTTACTGGTGTGGGTCAGTTTTACTGGTGTGGGGTTTTTTTACTGGCGTGGGTTTGTTTTCCTGGGATCTCTTGGCATCCCAGGAGTGCAGCCATGGGGTGATCCAGTCCCATCTACTCCAGCACCACCACAAATGGGTTGCACTGGAGAAATCCCACCCAGCTCAGGTTTTTCTGGCATTTGGCCAGTCTGGAGTAGATTTTCCCTGTGAAACCTGCACAAGAGGAGGAGAAGCTCCCTGCTGGCCGTGCCAGGCATGGCTCAGCGCTGCTCTGGTGTCAGGGAGCATCCCAAGCCAAGCCACCCTGGGAAGGGAAACACCACGAGCAGCTCCATCCCCACCCCTTCTCCCTCAGGAAACCCCAAACGGGCTCATTTTGTAGCTCAGCATCCCAGAACTAAATTGAAACAATCCCCTTTGCTGCTGTGCTGTTCTCCACAAAGTTTTTCCTCCTTCAAAGCCCCTCCCAGGCGGTGTCCCTGCCACCAGCGCTGCCTTTCTGGGGTGTTTCCATTTGGATGGAGCCACATTTAATTTGTTTTCTCGCAGCAGAGGTTCCCTTTGAGGCTCAGGGTTGGAGGGGAGGGCTGGTGGCTGCCAGAGGGGTCGGTGGCCCTGCAGCAGGAGATGTCCCAGGAGGGGAAGTTCCTCCTCTAGCATCGCTCCCAGGCTGCAAGGATCCAAAGCAGGAATTGCTTTTTTCTCTGTTTCAGCAGCTTTTTCACAGCACAGGGACCTGTGGTGCTTGGGCAGGGTGATGAATCCCATCCTGGAGTTTTCCTGGGCTCTGAGGATGGAGCTAATTCAGGAGCTTTTGTGGCTCCAGGCTTTAGGGAGTCCCTCAGTTAAATCCTGGCCTGGTTTAGGGGTGGTTTTAATCCCAGCCCTGGTCCTTCCCAGAGAGAAAAGTGACTTTGCTCCACGATTTCTGAGTCTGGGTTGTGCTGGAGATGGCAGCAATGAAGAACTGGCCAAGCCCCATGGCTCCTGGGGGCCTTTTTGCCTTTAATAATGTTGGTTTTGGCTGAAGGAGCTGCCTGGGAGCCCAGGGTGTGTTTACTGCTGCTGTTGTCACTCCCACCAGGGCTGTGGGATTTGCTGATGGCATCTGGTGGCCCATGGCACAGTGACACAGGGCAGAGCCCCCAGTCCTGCTGCCCTGGAGCAGAGCAGGGTCTGCAAACCAAATTCCCAAATCCTTGCAGGGTCCATCCCAGCAGTTGTGTTCTCCAAGCTGCAGCTGTGCTGGGAGGAACAGGCAGGGAATGCTCCCAGTGAGGTGCTGGAGCGGATTTTTTGGTTTTCCCTGGGTTTTTCCCTCTCTGCTGTGTCCTTGTGTGGCACAGGGGGACACCAAAGCCAACCCAAACCTCGGTGTTCCCAGCCAGGAACATCCATCCCATCCTCCCTGGAGGAAAGGCTCTCCTCTGATTTAACAGGGCAGCTGCTGTCTTCATTAAGTGGTGTTGGCTTATTAAAAGCACATTTTTGAGGCTTAGCAGCTCCTCAGAGCTGTCTGGGAGGGACAGAGGAGGCAGCAAAGCTCCTCTGAGCCAGGCTGGCCCAGCCAGCATCTCCCTGAACTGGGGGAAAATCCCTCCTGTTTGGTATCCAGGAGAAGTTTAGGGAGGGAAAAGGAGAGGTTGGAAGGATCCAGGCAGGGTTTGGGTGGTGTGAACAGGGAATGTTGGGCTGTGCCCTGGCAAAGCATCACTGTGGTGGGATCTCCCTGGCAGAGGAGGGGTCTGGCCCCCCACCCGTGTCCAGGAGCAGGTCATGGAATCATGGAATGGTTTGGGTTGGAGAGGACCTTGGGCAGGGACACCTCCCACTCTCCCATGTTGCTCCAAGCCTTGGACACTTCCAGAGCTGCTCTGGGCAGTGAACCTGAGGATGTTTGATGTTTTCCATCCCTGAGCAGCAGCACAGGAGCTGCAGCAGGACCAGCTGCCAACGCCATTCCCACAGGCAGGGACAGAGAAATGCCCCAATCCATGTTTTGCCAGAGTTTTTGGCCACGCCATCATCTTCCAACAGCACTTTCCCTGAATTCCTTGTGGCTCTGAGCAGCCTCTGGTCTGGGAAAGGTGGGGAATGGGCACACAAAGGTGCAGATTGTCCCTGTGTGTGTCACCTGCCCTCCCCTCTGCAGGAGCGTGGGCAGCGTTTGGGTGGCTGTGTTCCACCTGTAATCAATGTTTTTATGGCAGCAGGAAAAACGATCCCAATCTTTTTTCCCACAGCTCAGCTGGCTCTGAGCCCTGGGAGAGGCCAGCAGTGGGAAGGGCAGAGTGGTCACAGCTCTCCCCTCACACCCATGTCCTGGCTGGACAAAAAAAAAACTTTGCTTTTTTGGAAACCACGTGGCTCTTCCCAGTGGAAAACCTCTCATCCCTGAGGGATCCCAGCAGGTTTTCAGGGACAGGAGAGCTCAGGGATGTCTCCATCTCCATGGCATCGCCCTCTCCACCTGCAAAGGCCCAGCTGACCTGACCTGCTGCCCCCTTTGGAGAACTTCCAGCCCTTCCCATCACCTCCAGCCCCGTTTTTCCCAAGTTCTGAAACGTCCCTGGCTAAAATCCCCCTTCCCATTGCTGCTGCTGTTGCTGTCCCGGGAGGAATTCCTCATCTGCTCGCCCTGCGGCAGCGCTAAGTGCTTCAATGTGTTGGCAATTCCCGCTGCAGTCGGACAGAAAATCCTGCCGGGATCCCAGTCCCTGCTCCGGCCAAAAGCCACCGCCAGGGTTTTTAGTGCAAATTGGATTTGCAAACCTCGCTCGGCTCTCGGTGCCCTCGGCAAAGCGCCCTAATCCCGGGACGAGCCGGAGCCTTCTGTGCAGCCGGGAATCCGGGATGTGGGGGGAAAAGGGGGAAGAACGGGGATCTGGGATGTGGGGGGAAAGAGGGGGAAAAACGAGGATATTTGTCTCCTCCTGGGAGAAGAGAGGGAAGAACGGGAATCCAGGATCTGGGGGAAGAAGAGAGGGAGGAACGGGGATCTGGGATCTGTGGGGAAAGAGGGGGAAAAACGAGGATATTTGGGATCTCTGTGGAGAAGAGAGGGGAGAACAGAGTTCTGTGGAGAAGAGGGCAGAACGCTGGAATTCCCAGCTCGGCATCAGCCTGAGCTGTGCTGGGGATGCTGCTGAGGGATGCTGAGGGATGCTCGTCCCACAGGGATGTGGCTCCCCCATCCCAGAGCTCCTCCCTGCATCCTGCAGGAATGCTGGCTCAGGATCTCTTTCCCTAAGGATGAGGATGGGAATTATTCCGGTGGGAGCTGAAGGGATCGGGCCAGCACACCTGGAAAAGGCAGAGGTGGAACCCTGGGGAAAATCAGGAATTAATACCTGGAGTCCTTCAAGGTGCTCCCAGGGCGTTTTTCCAAGGGGAAAACTGAGGCACCCTACATCCCCTGAGGGATTTGGGGAATCCACAAGGGCAGAAACCCTACAAAACAGGGAAGGGGAATTGGCCAAGCTGTGCTGTGGGAGGTGACGCTGCCCTCCTGCCCCCGGCGTTTTTCTCCCTCCTTGATCCCACCCCGGGCTTTCCCTTTCTTGGGAAAAAAAAGGAGATTTTTTTTTTTTTGCCCCCAGCGCAGCCGTGGCAGCTCTCAGATACCAGCGGTGTCGAAACGGGCCCAGAGCGAGCAAAGCACATCTGGGGTCTGGGCTCCGTCTGGCTGCCAAAATCGAAGCTTTTAACCCTCTTTCCCGAGGCACTGGGATTGTTCAAACAAGCCACAGTAATTAGTTTCCTCTGACAAACCGCCCCTTTTTGGCATCGGGAGGTTTATTAATTCCGGGGGGGAGTGGGTGGGAGCGTCGCTCCGGATCCAAAAGTCATTGACATTCAGAGTCCTGGTTTTGGCACGAGAGGGAAAAATTGGGCTGGAAAAGCAGCGTCAGGCGTGCGGGGGATTGGCACGGCAGCACCCAAAGGCGCCCAGCAGTGGGTGGGGGAATCCTTGGCTGGGGTTATCCCTGATTTCCTCCGCGGCCGCATAAAGCATCTCGGTTTTGGTGGGATTTCAAGCGATATCATTTGATTTTCCCCGCAGTTTTCCCTGCAGGCATCCCCTCCTCGTTCCCCGTTTCGGTGTTACTTCACCTGGAGCCACGCGCTCCGCGGCGCCGGGCAATACCTTGATTTAATCTGCAATTAATCTCTAATTACTCACCTCTTCCCGTGAAGGGCGGCTCTTGCCGCTGCTTAGACCTGACGGAATCGGCTTAGGGAGGGTTCGGCTTGCGGCAGCCGCGGTGACCTTGGCGGGGCCGCCACGCCTCGCCCGGGTCGGTGGGGACACCGGGCTGGGGCACAAACCGGGGCACAAACCGGGGCACAAACCGGGGCACAAACCGGGGCACACACCGGGGCACAAACCGGGGCACACACCGGGGCACACACCGGGGCACAAACCGGGGTCACAAACCGGGGTCACAAACCGGGACCATAAACCGGGGCACAAACCAGGGGCACAAACTGGGATCACAAACCGCGACCACAAACCGGGGCACAAACCGGGACTGCAAACCAGGACCATAAACTGGGACCATAAACCGGGGCACAAACCGGGCCCACACCCCCACGCCGACACCCCCGGCATTTCAATGCTTTTTAAATGCTGCTTTTCAGCTGGGAAGGGAACAAACCTCCCTGAAACGTGCAGGGTTTAATGATGTTTTTTTCAGAGCTGGGGGGTGTCGGGGGGGGGCAGATCTCGGCCAGGTGTCCCCAGGCTCTGCACAGGCACCCCGGGGTGTCCCCGAGGCGGGCTGGGTGACACTGCAGGGAGCTGTGCTGCATCAAACCGCGCTTTTATTCCCTGCTGATTTATATTGCAGCTGCATTCCCAGCCTCCGGCGTGTCCCGGCGAGTGCCGGGGATGGTGGAGGGAGGGAACCGAAGGATGCCGAGGCTGGAGGGCAAGCAGCATCATTATTTGCCTTCGTAGGGATGAGCTGAGCCTCATCCGGGACTGAACTGGGACTGAACTGGTCCCAGACTGGTCCCAGCGGGGGGAAGCGGCGGCGGAAATCCCCGCGCTCGGCTCCGCATCCCGCGGGATTCCTCCCCGCCGGGCGCCCGCTGCGGATCCCGGTAATTAATGACATGAAAGCCCACGCGAGACCTCCGGGGAAGGAATCAAAGGCTCCTCCGCAGCTTCCCAGGGCATGGATTTATCCCGCCGGGCCCGCGGCTCCCCCGCATCCCAAAGCCGTGCAGGATGGAGGGGACGGGGATCCCGCGGGACACGGTGAGAAAGGGTCAGCCCCGCCCCGGTGTCTGCCCCCAGGGCTCCGCGCAGAAATCCAGCCCCCAAAATGGGTCTGGGGGGAGCTCCTGGGGCTGGGGAGACACAGGAGGGTCGTGGCCGTGGGGGTCTTTGGGTTGGGGCTGCTCTGGTGCCGGGATTTCCATCCCGGGGGATTTGGGATTTGGGTTCTGCCCGTGCAGACCGGGCACAGGGCAGGGCTCAAGGTGCTCCTTGGCCCTGGCACAAATTGGGATTTTCCTCCCCCGTACTCCTTTCCCTCCTGGAAGAGTTGCTGGACCCCTCCCTGCTCCGTTCTCCTTTGGCACCGTGGCCTTTCCCAGCTCAGGAATATCGGCAGGGCATCTCCTCCTTCTCCTCCTCCTCCTCCTCAGGGTGGGCTCTGGCCCTGCTGGGGGGGCTCTGGGGGCTCCTGTGCCTGCTCATTCCCAAAGGTGATGCCCTTTGGTGTCCGGGATGTGGACATGGAGCAGATGGATGGCTCAGTGTCCCAAAATCCCTGCCTTGTCCTGGTGCTTCCTCCAGTCCTCCAGCTGCTTTGGCTCTGCCAAATCCAAAATGATGGAAAATCTCAAGCGGGTTGGGCAGGACTTGGAGCAGCCTGGGATGGTGGAAGGTGTGGAAGGTGTCCCTGCCCTTGGCAGGGGTGGCACTGGGTGGGTTTCAACATCCCTTGCAACCCAGGCCAGTCTGGGATTCCGTGATTCCATGGAATGGTGGGAATGTGGATGGAAACCCCCCAGGCTCTGTTCTCCAACCACCAGCATCGCCCCCGGCACCACGGGGTGCCCTTGGCTGATCCATCCACATCCCACAGGCTCGGTGGGGAGGCTTTTCCTCGTTATTCCCGCCGTGTTGAGGGGGTTGGGGTGGGGTTTTTTGCTCTCCAGCTGTTTGGAGATGTGAACCAAACCCGCTGTAATTCAGCCCCAGTGTAAATGTGGGCAGCGAGGGAGCTTCAGCCCCGGGGCTCCGGGAGGGCTGGAGCTCCTCCTGCCCCCCACCATCCCCATCCCTGTCCATCCTATGTCCTTTTCCATCCCCATCCCTGTCCATCCTATGTCCTTTTTCATCCCAATTCCATCTCCTCCATCCCATTTCCCTCTCCATCATCCCATTCCCCTTTCTCCCATCCCATTCCCCTTTCCCCCATCCCATTCCCCTCTCCCCATCCCCTGGGGTTCCCTCACCACCCAGGAGTGCCCCAAACCTTTCCTAGAGGATCAGGGCTGATCCCAGGAATGAGGCTCTGCCTGTTCTGTGCTTGGCCCTTTGGGGGGCTCTGGGGGAGGCTGGGGGGAAGCTCTAGAGCTCTGGAGCCCTGGAGCCCTGGAGCTCTGGAGCTCTGGAGCTCTGGAGCTGGATTTCACTGAGGCAAAGCAGAACCATGTGTCCCACACTCCGCTCTGGTTCTGCTTAGGGGGGAGAGGGAAGAGCTGGAGGGGAGGAGGAGGAGCAGGGATGAGCTGAGGATGTGCCCTGGCTGTGCCAGGGGGGGCTGGCTGAGGTGTCCCTGTCCCCAGCCAAGCAGGTGGTGGCACTGCCTGTCCCCAGAGCCGAGCTGGACGTGGGCACAGGGACATTTCCCCTCCTCTTGCTGTCAAAAGAGTTGGAAAATCCAACAGATCCACCCAGATCAGGGTTTGGGGCTTTATTTTTTTTTTTTTTCCCCTTTCAATGCTCCCAGTTTTGGGGCCAGTTTGGGCATTTTGAGACCAGTTTGATCCAGGGGAACTCCAGCACCTGCCCTGGCCAGGAGTGTTGGACACCCTGATGGTTTTCGGGAAAGTTCAATCCCCAAGAAAGTATTTTGGGAGTTTGTCATAAGTTTTGGGGAAGGTCTGAGGCAATTTTGGGAAGGTCTGAAGAAGTTTTGGGGAAAATCTGAAGGAGTTTTGGGGAAAAATCAGAAGGAGTTTTGAAGAAAATATGAAGGAGTTTTGAGGACAGTCTGAGGAAGTTTTGGGGAAAATCTGAAGGAGTTTTGAGGACAGTCTGAGGAAGTTTTTGGGGGGAAATCTGAGGAAGGTTTTCTTACAATCTGAGGGATTTTTTGAGAAAATCCGAGGAAATTCTGGGTAAAATCTGTGTCAGTTTTGGGAACAGTCTGTCCCTCCACCACCCCAATCCTCTCCAGGACAACCCAGCCCCATCCTGTGAGCAGGACCAAGCGTTGAGCCGGGGCTGCTGGAGGAGGAGGAGGAGGAGGAGGAGGAGGAGCAGCCTCCGGAGCTGCTGCCCATGGAAATTGTTTAATTCCTGCGGGATGAGTCATGAGGAGCCGGGATTTCAAAGCAGCTTGGCTCCCATGTAAGGCACTCAAATAAACACAGTGTGGCAGGTGGAAGCTCTCTCTGATGTCCCAGTCAAGGCCTCCGACTTTCCAAGTGTTTTGTGTTGCCAAAAATCCTTCGGCCACACCGTGGCTTCATCCATTCTTGAGGCTGGGCTCTGGAAAATAATGAATCAATGCCCAGAAACATGAATCGACGGAAAATTTATGGCACACTTAGAATATAATGTCTTTTTGGGTCCTCTGCTTTGAAGCATCAGCGCTGAGAGTTTTGGCATCTCTTTTCTTTCAACCCTTGAGGAGGATTTAGGGGGGAAAAGAAAAATAATAAATTTGCTTTTCTCCCTCATCTCGTGACTCTGGGAGCTTTAGGAGTCAGTGGATGTGGGAAACAAATCCCGAGAGTTTGATGGAAAAACTCTGGGGGAAAATCCCACCTGTTTGGTATCCAGGAGAAGTTTGGGGAGGCAAAAAAGGAGAGGTTGGGAGTGGGCTTGAAAAACAAGAGAGATGGGAAAAAGTGAGAGTGTGAAAAGTGAGGGACACCAGAGGACCCCAAATTCTCCACTTTTTGTGTGCAAAAAGAAACAAAACCAAAAAAGAATCTGCAGGGTTGGAGCTGCCAGATTTTGATTTATCAGGAAAAACAAGTGGAAACATCGACATCCCTGGAAGCATCCAAGGCCAGGTTGGATAGGGCTGCTCTGGGGCTTTTTAGAGCAAAAGAAACCAAGAGCAAAGCCTGGAATAACTTTGTTGTTATTGTTTTGCACGTCGGAGCTGGGATTTGAGTCTCTTGAAAGGTCACAGGCGAGTGGGTGGGGGCCAGGATTTCTGGCTGCCGGAATGGGAGGCTTTTTTTATGGGACGTGCAGCCAGGCTGGAACTGCTCTCCTAAAAATTTTATGGGGTTGCAAGGAGCCAGAGGCCCTTCCTCAGGTGGGATCGAGTGTCCCAGCCCTGCTCCAGCCCAGCCTTTTCCTTCCCTGGGCAGGACAAAGGGGCTGAGCCCCCCTGGTGACGGAGCTTCAGCCGAGGGGTTTGTGTGATCCTGATTGTTCACCCGTGGAATTCATCTCCCAAAATACCCAACATCAGCTGGTAAAAGCTGTTTGTCCTCCTGGAGAGCAGAACAAAGTGTTCTTTCTCCCCTGGGGCTGTTGCTTCTTCACAAATCCTTCATTTCCATCGGTTTTGTCCAGGAGCAAAATTGGGGTTTTTTTGGTCCTGCACCACTGAGCACTGATCCTGCTGCCTTGCTGGCTTTGGATTCCAGGGAATTTTCAGTGCCTCTTCCCTGCTCCTGTTCTTATTTCCAGGGTGAAATCTGAACTGAAGGCACCTGATTAATGTGGAATTCCAGAATGGGAATTTAAATATCCAGTCCCACCCCCTGCCATGGGCAGGGACAACTTCCACTGTCCCAGGGTGTTCCAAGCCCCATCCAGCCTGGCCTTGGGCACTGCCAGGGATCCAGGGGCAGCCACAGCTGCTCTGGGAATTCCATCCCAGGGCCTGCCCACCCTCCCAGCCAGGAATTCCATCCCAATTTCCCATCTGTCCCTGTCCTCTGGCAGTGGGAAGCCATTCCCTTGTGTCCCATCACCATTCCCACTGTGTCCTGTCAGGATGATGAACATGGATGTGAGCACATCCTCCATGGATGTGAGGCATCCTCCAGCCTCCTCCATCCATCCTAGAGCATCCTTCATCCTCCTTCATCTTCCTCCATCCTCCTCCTCCATCCATCCTTCATCCTCCTCCATCCTTCTCCATCATCCATCCACCATCCATCATCCATTGTCCTCCTTCATCCTCCTCATCCTCCTCCATCCATCCTAGAGCATCCTTCATCCTCCTTCATCTTCCTCCATCCTCCTCCTCCATCCATCCTAGAGCATCCTTCATCCTCCATCATCCTCCTCATCCTCCTCCATCCATCCTGGACCATCCTCCATCCATCCATCCATCATCCATCCATCATCCATCCATCCTCCATCCTCCTCCCTCACTCTCCTGCAGGATGGAGCCTGGCTCTCCCTTGCCTTGTTGGGATGAGATCCAGCAGCAGACGGGGCTGGCACCAGCCCCCTCCAGTGCTCCCAGTGCTCCCAGTGCTCCCAGCAGCCTCTCCCAGCTCCCATCCCATTCCCAGTTTCCAGGCCAGCTCCGCTGCTCCGGACCCGCTGGGATTCCATCCTCTTCCCTCCTTATAAGGCCAAACTATTCTTTTTCTATCTTGGCATTGTTTATAGCCCTGTTGAAAATATTTAGATTCTGGCTGGGTCCTACAGTGATCCTGTAACCTACAGGGTATCTCATTCCTCTCGGTGAACAGGGAATTATCTGCATCCCATAAAATCAAGGGATGTGGTGATGAGGGGGAGGTCACAGCCCTGCATGGTGTTTTCTACAATATAAAAATAAAAGCAAACCTGTCAAATTCCAATTTACAATAAACTTTTTTTTTCCCCCCAGTAAATCTTATCTGGTAAATATTATAAAACTGGGATTGGGTTGTTTTTTTTTCCTTTTCTCCTTTTTTTTTCCTGTACCTCCCTGGAAAATTTATTTAAAAAGGAAAAATATTTGGAGTTTGCAAGGAGCTGAAATAAAACATAGGAGCCAGGAGGTGGAAGGACAGGGACATCAAAGCCATCAGAGCCAGGGGCTCCTCCTGCTGCTCTCCCCTTCCCAAGGGAAGGTGCCAGGGAGGAGAAGTCACAGCCTGGGGTGACAGGAGTGTCCCTGTCCCCTGCCACTGCAAGGAAACCTGGATGGAGGGAGGGGAGGTGGGAATCCCCCTGCCAGGGCAGCTCTGTGTGTTGGGAAGGGATGGGATGAGGCCACCAGCTTGTCCCCACTGGTGTCACCTTGTCCTCACTGGTGTGACCTCATCATCACTGGTGTCACCTTATCCCCATTTTGGTGTCACCTCATCCCCATGGCTGCCACCTTGTCCCCATTGGTGCCACTTTGTCCCCATTGGTGCCACTTTAATGCCATTGCTGCCACCTCATCACCATTGGTGCCACTTTAATGCCATTGCTGCCACCTCATCCCCAGTGGTGTCACCTCATCCCCACTGGTGTCACCTTGTCCCCATCACTGCCACCTTGTCCCCATTGGTGTCATTTCATCCCCACTGCCACCACCAGCCCCAAGCCCCCTTTCCCATGCCCAGCCTCCCACTCCAGCACTGGCCCATCCCTCGTGCCTCAGTTTCCCCATCTCAGTCCCGTGCCGGTGCCAGGCAGGGAGGAGCTGGATCCGGGGGGATCCCATGGGAGGGAGGGAAGGAGGGAAG
>WEIU01007047.1:2821-53536 GCA_013389925.1 Aegithalos caudatus
CTCCCCTTTCTCTCAAAGCTTCCACTTTGCCATCCTTATTGTCTCTTTTTGCTGGATGCTTGGTCATGGCTTTAAGCTACTGCAAAGTGGTCTGAGCGAACGTTTTCACATCTCTGTATCAGTTTTCCAGAAAACTAGAAGGTAAAGCTCAAGAGGGCATTAAACCATCAGCCTCAATAAACTATCCTATGTATAACAGCTTTCCTCTCAGTGGCAGCTGATTATTTTTCTTACGAAACACAGGATGTTAGAAAGTGTAAAATGAAGCTGATTCTATTGTGATAAGTAAATGTTATCAGATATTCAAAAGTTCATCAGCATGTGGGTTTTGCTGATGTTGTACAGGCAAAATGTCCTCCTCCACAAATCTTAGGGTATAGCTTTGTAATGGCAGCTTAGACACAAGCCACATTCCTACACTGCCAAACACACAGGGTAGTCCTCTCCCTCCGCCTGCACTCTATACAGCCCACAGCCATCAAAATTCCACCAATTTGTATACTTTGGGATTATGTTTTTACGTATCACAGTTTTTTCTTTTGTTAAGAAAGTTACATTTTAACAGTTGCTTCACTCTAGAGAACATTATCTCAGAAGAAGAAAAGCATGCATCCTTCTCACATATATCAATACTACTTATTCCTTCCTCTTTTTTTTTTACCTTTGTACAAGTTATAGCTGTTTTATTAAATATCTTTCATACAACTTTTCAATCTTTTGAAATCAGCTAGAAAATTACTCACCTTGGTAGTATGTGAGTCAGATGCCGGAAAAGTACCACTGACTAGCTGTTACTGCTGATATTCTGGGACTGTTTTAATGGTGCAATTCCATAAATCCTAAACTCACTCAATCAAACCAAGGCAGTCAGCTTTAATGAGTGTAAATAACGCTGAAGGCATTCCCAGGAAGTCAGGTCTCAGGTTACTGAAGGAACAGGAAGACACCGACAGACCACCTGAACACCACCAGCCAAGCTCTATTTATCAGCAACACCTACGTCCTTTGTTTCTGCTGGTCAATTCTTTAGTCATATGGCACTGATCTACTTGAGTAAAGACATGCATTTAATCAGAAACTTTATCTCCCCACCTTTCACAATGTTTTAACTTTGGTTTC
This sequence comes from Aegithalos caudatus, assembly GCA_013389925.1. Taxonomy (NCBI): domain Eukaryota; kingdom Metazoa; phylum Chordata; class Aves; order Passeriformes; family Aegithalidae; genus Aegithalos; species Aegithalos caudatus. Next base: position 3,941 of record WEIU01007047.1, read on the forward strand.
CTAATCGTACCAGCGTATGAATGAGAAAATTATAGTGACCTTTTCACCTGAAAGTTAAGCAGACAGATTGAAAACAGTCTGCTCTGAGTTGCTTGAGCTTCTTATGATGGGGGAAATGAGAAATCTTGTGTCTCACATTATATGGCTCCATTTTGGAAAAACAGAATTCAGAACCTTAGCTAATTGATTCAATGCAGTGTACAGTAGCTTGTCCCATTCACCTTTTCTGCTTGCAATTGGGCACAGGAGGAAAAATCACTTTCACAGCATTGTTGTTTATACTATACCTTTTGTCCTGGAGGCCCCTGAGGTCCCTGCAAAGGGAAAACAATTCAATTAACATCTAAATTCCAGCCAATTTAAACTGAAATGACTAATTAAGACTGTCTTGTTGTGCAAGCACTCTGATACTGGACCAAAACCAGCTGATTTTTTATAAAGCAAAGAAAAGTAAAAGTTTATGCTCAAAATGCACAATGAATCTTTTCTCTTCACTTTTGGAACTGATCTAACTACTAACTGGAACACTCAAATTTTCCCTTCTAATCTTTTCTCCTCCAAGCCATCTGTTTCTTCTAATACTGACAAATCTCCCAGCATTAGGATGACTGTGGTTTTTCTCTCTCTTATATCAGCTAAGAGCCAGTTGTGTGTCCATAGTAATATCTCAGCTTGTCAGCATAAAAACAAGGTTTATGCAAAAAAAGTATTTTTGAGATAGAAGGAAGCATAAACCTCAAAATCTTCTCACTTTCTAAGTATCAGCACACACGACTGTGTTATACCCAACTTGTCATGTGTGCCATCATTTGCAAGTGAAGAGAAAAATCTTTAACTTCAGAAATTATTAAGAATGTTCTTGGGAAGCAAAGAGCCACCATTTTGTCCCCATGACCTGAGAAGACAGGAAGAGATATCTTAATTCAGGAAAGTTCAACTTTCCTTAATGTCATACAGGAGTCAAGGTTTTGTTGATATTAAGAGGACCTATTTCTCATCTGGTGTCTCTGAAGTACCCAGGTGGACACAGTGGAGAAGGGAAACAGATAGAAAGTAGATCAACCAACCATATCTTGGACACTTTGGCTGTCTGTTTTGGTAACAGCCAGACCATGTCCACCACAGTTCTATGCACTTTCATCCCCAAGTTTCTACTATGGGCACTGGTGTAAACTGTGGGTGCTGGTGATGCATCAACAAGGTGAATTCAGAGCCCGTGAGGGTGCAAAATACAACAGAAAAACTGGGGAACACAAATCCTTCTGATGTGAGAAAGAACAAAAGAAGAACTGATTGATACCAGAACTGCAATTATTCAGGAAAACAAAAGGATTTCTGCTTCAAAATGTGATGCTGATTTTGTTCTTAAATTAGTGTGAAGTTAGGCAGAATCCTCCACTGTTGGTAGATCCAGGACCTGTGTTGGAATGTTTGATGCAACTTTAAACTGTTAACAAGGAAAAGCTCCACTGGTGGTAATTCTGGGTGCTGCATCCATTGATGTGAATGAAAGCCTTGCAGTTTGAAATGTGGATTGATTGGCATGTCTAAGGTTTGGCATCAAACTTTGCAAAAGCATAGATCAATGTTGCTTCTTGAAACTTTTGCCTGATTGTTTTAACAGAAAGAAAGTACTGTGAGCATCTCCTTTAGACTGTAGAGACAGATTCTGATAAAGGAAACCCACCTGTGAGGGTGGAGGGTGACAATTTTACTCCCTTGCCTTCAAAAGAAAGCAGAAATACCTAAGCACTCAGCACTGGTGATGATCAGAGCAATGAATATAGTGAGCATCTGCTTTTATAGATGTAGAAAAATGTCCCTTGCTCACAGTGTTTCACAAAAACTGCTGCTTAAATCAAGTCTTCTTTTCAGTAAGTGCCTGAGAACGAGTCATCTGCTGGATAAGGACCCACAAATATAACAACAAGCCCACAACAGTGTTCTGACACTGTTTGAGTGTCTGACACCATCCTTCTCTTCATCCATGAGAAAGACATGAGTTTGTCTAGCATTTAAAAAATGCCAAGAAATTAACACTCAAATTAGTGCTTTCCCTAATGTTATCCAGCAATGTTATCATAACAAGCTCCAAATGTCTACACCCTGGGCATCAGTTGTCTGCTGACCTGTTGCAACCTAGCTTGTTGCATTTTAGGGTTATTCCAGGTCTTGGAAAAAGTCCCTCCATCAGGAGGACAAAGTGAATACAGAAGAACTGAAGACCCCCCCTCATAGCTCACACCAGCTATTTTTATGTCCAAGGGATGGATAAATCAGTTTCTAGATACTTAAGAAGCTATTAAAACCTTCTGAAGACCTTCAGCTATATTCAATTACCATTTGGGAGCCCTTAATACAACACTACCGTATGAAGGTAAAATGATAATTCACTTACTAAATATTAGCCCCAAAGCAACCTGTCAAATGTACTCTCTGTTGAGGACTTTCTGCCTGGTGCTTGCAGATGTCAGCCTGTGGGATGGATATAATTCAAGATATTGCAGAAAAAAAATTTTTCCAGAACTTCCTCCTCATCCCTGACATGGTTCCAGCTTCTCCAGATGAGTTACTGAATATGAAAATATTTACAGAGTAGCATAGTCTTGCTCTTATGGTGGCTTTAAAATTAACCATTCAGAGAAAAGAGGCAGCAGATACTTTTCAATAAACATCTTGTGCAATTAGAAGTTTTCCAATTCTGGTACTTAAGCCTTTACTCAGACTGGAAGTAGCCCGGGTGTTTCACATCCACTGAGCCTCCTGATGACAAGAACAGTCCTCAACAGTACAGCTACCTCCAGAAATTGTATGGTATTGACTCAGAAAACCAATTTCAAATAAAAGATTACCTAAATTGATATATTTCACAAATTACACAGGGTAACAACTCCTTATCCTTAGAATGTTCTGACTGCAAAACATACCTGAATAGAAACAATTTTTCTTTAAAGCACTGCTTTAAAGAACATTGGGAAAAAAGCTCAAAGCCATTGGAAACTTAACAGCTTATTCATGGACAGCTCTTGTTCCTCCCCTACGTAAGACAGCAGCCATTTAACAGAAAATGCAAAGTTAGGTTATCAACAGAAAACTTCTTTAAAAAAAAAACAACAAAACAAAAGAAAAAAGTGTGTTGAACACCTCAGAATTGTGCTTCTTTTTCTAGAATTACCTAAAATCTCTGATCAAGGCACAGAATGACGCTTAGAAATAAGCAAGTAAATATAATCTGGTAGAAAGAAAAAATATGAAAGAATAAAATAAAAAAATTAAAAACTAAAACAAAACAAAAAAAAAACAAACCCAACCCCCTGTCAAAAAAAAACCCCCAACCAAACACCACCAAACCAAAGACAAAAAATACTCAATCCAACAAGGCTTTAGCTTATTGCCAGAGGTATAAATGACAGCTTTTAAAAGAATCTACGTAGAAAATTCCACATGAACATGTGGACTTTTCCCTGTATTATTTTACTAAACTGGGGAGCATCCTATGCTACCCACTTGATGAACAGTCAGTAAAACCAGCAATCAAAATCTTTGTGTAGGTCTTGAGACAACCAGAAGGCAAGAAATGTGTGAACGCTTCCAACCAATTGCTCAGGATGCTTTGTTTTGATGTTTTCCTTTGTTTTTCTTCACCTGTTCAGTGTTCTGTAACAGCTGCAGCAATATCCTAGCCCTGCTGTTTGCTCCAGCACAACCAAAGGGATATTTTGCAAATGCAGGCTCAGCTAAGCTTCCCTCTGGGCAGATATTCTGCCCCTGGGTCCTGGCAGCCAGTGCAGAGCTGCTGCCACAGGTCCCCACCTCACTTCCCTCAATCCCAAAGCCTCGGCTCTGCAGTGACACACACACACACATATATGGAACTGCTGTAATCCCCACCAGCTGGAGGCTCCATCTACACCGCAGGTAACACACTGCCACTCAGCCTCTGCCACACCATCACATCTGGGTGTATGAAGGAGATAAAACAGAAACACACAGCCCTTTAAAACCATTGGCTGATCAAGAAAACAAGACATTCCCAGAGGTATAGAATTCTTTCACCTCCTAACTACATGTACATATACATGATGTCTTTCACTGATCAAAAAATCACTCCATAATAGTCTATGCAGATTATGTTGATAGTAAATATTTGTCTTTTGCCTGCATCACTGAAAGCTGCCAGAGTTTCCACAAGGGGATGCTTAGAATCAACTCCTAAACCAATGGAAATTGATGTCAAAAAGCTCATTTTATAAACAGCATAGAGGCTTCAAAAATTCCAAAGAGAGTTTGTGAAAACTGTTCAGATTAAGTGACTGCTCTGCATTTTTGAGGATTATGCCACTTTTCCTCAAATTGACACATATTCACAGAGGAATTTCAAGTGAGAAGGCTGAAAATTTTGGTTGCAAGACTTGCCCAGAATAGGAAAATACTTAAATATAATGAAAATAAAAATAGTTCATGCTCTTTCAGCCATCATGAATGTTTCAGAAGAGCCCTTTGCCATCATGTAATTGAATAAATTAGCTAGGCAGCTGTGACAACTTATTGCAGGGCTTCACTAAATTAGGCTCTCATTCAAATAACTCCACAGTAGGAGGATGGAAAAAAAAAGGTGTGCTGCTCCAAAGAAATTCAACTGCCCTCTGTGTTTCTCTGGAGAAGGAGAATTCATGATAATACCTAAACACTTAGAGAACTGGGTAACTAAGGATAAACAAATGTGTACAAGAGTCTTTTGTGCAACTGTGTTTCTTAGAAGGTAAAATATTTCCATTATGAGTGCCATTCTTCAATCACTGTTTTAGGAAATCAACCAAACCTCCAGAGACTATAGAATGTCAAGTCTTTGCATTATAGAAATGATTGAATGAAGGTGGACATTTGGTTGGTCTGTAAGTAACTATTCAGAATAAATTAAAACAAAACAAAAAAGCCCCCACAAAACAAAACACACCAAAAACTAAAAAAACCCTACAAACAAAATTACCACCACATCCCCTCCCCCAATCAAACCAAACTGAAGAGATTTACCTAAGTGTAGTTATAACAAAGTTTGGGGTCCAGCATTCTTACTATACCTAATTTCTAATGTTACAATTTATCTTTCTTTGATGCTTCATATGGTCCCTGTGTTTCAGCAAGCTGCAAAATAAGAAAATTCTGCCCTGAAAAGGTTAAAGCTGCAGTTTCAAAGAGAGAGAGAGTAATTCAGGGTGTGATATATTAGCAACCCTCTCAAGGTACTTTTGTATTCAATTTCTAGAGTCTCAGTTAATGTTTGAAGAAATGTATGAATTAAAAAGTTGGGGCATTTGCAATTTGCAGGTCTGGGGCAGGAATAATGATTTGTTTTACAAGGTGTCAGAGTTCATGGACAATGAGCACAAACACCAAATGAAAATGCCTAACAAAAACATAATGAAAACGTGAATGTTTTTTGTATACTGAATAAGTTATACAGCAGGATAGGTCACAATGGTGCAGTATGCTGTCATACAAAAACTTTCTTACTCCAAAGCCTTGCAAACAAAACAAAAAACCAACCAAACAAAAAAGCAAACAAAAAAACCCCAAAAAACAAACCAACAAAAAGCTTCCCCCCCCAAAAAAAAAAACAAAACAAAACCAAAAACACAAAAAAACCACAATCAAAGAGCAATTAAACAACCAAAGGAATTTATTTTTTTTACTTCCATACCTTCTATAAAAGTAAAAGCTCTTTGTAACCAGAAGACCTCTTGCAAGTATTGTGTCTATATTTCTATGAAATAAAAGAAGTTCCAGGACTGTTCCTGAGAACAGATATTCTCTCTTTGTTGCCTGTAAGAATCATTAAACACTTAGAACAGAATCATGGAATTGTTTAGATTGGAAAGTATGTGTAAGGTCATTGAGCCCAACTGTTAACCTAACACAGCCAAGTCCATCACTAAGCCATGTCCCAAGACTGCCACATATGTGCACCTCCTAAATAACTCCAGGGGTGTTCAACCACTTCCCTGGACAGCCTGGTCCAATGCTTGACAACTCTTCCCATGAAGAAATTGTTTGTAATAGCCAACCTAAACCTCCACTAATGCAACTTGAGGCACTTTGCTCTTGTCCTATCACTTGTTACTTGGGAGAAGAGATCAACCCCCACCTGGCTGGAACCTCCTTTCAGGTGGCTGTAGACAACATTAAGGTACCCCAATGAGCCTCCTTTTCTCCAGGTAAAACATTCCCAGCTCCTTCAGCTGCTCCTCACAGGACCTGCACTCCAGACCCTTCAGCATCTCCACTGCCCTTCTCTAAACACTCTACATGCCTCGGTGTTCTTCCTGTGGTGAATGGCTCAGAACTGGACACAACACACTGGGTGTGGCCTCACCAGTGACAAATAGAGGGGGATGATCCCCCCTTTTTCCCCCAAACCAATTTCTTACCAGTCTAATGGCAAAAAGAACTGAAAATGGAAACCTGAACTAGAAAATATACATGAAGACGAAGCATGTTTTTCATACAAAGCCATCATCTGCATTTCCATTGAGCCTGTGTCTGGATCCCATTTCCTTTGTTTAAAACTCTGAAAATATGTACCTGTATGGTTGAGGAGTGTTTCATAAAGATTACAGTTTCTAGAATGCTAGTATTGAAATATTCAATGCTGCTATATTGAGGCATCACCTAGTTATAAGAATGATCAGTTAAGAGATTATCTAGGATGAAAAATCTCTTACAATTTCTTGAAAAGGAGTGACCCCCTCCCACGCTATCTACCTTAATTAAAGTGCTGCAATAACTATTAATTAGTGCTCAAGAAGTGCTTATTATCTTCATTCTTTTAGTCATTGTTGTGGCAGCCATTACCAAAGTGCAGCAGTTACAAAATGCCTATTTTCCCTGAGATCTCCAGCAAGTTAAGCCCAGTGCAACTGTAGTGATGAAGAAAAAGAATAGTTGCTGTGAAAGGCACAGGCTGAGAATTTCCATTTAATTTGTTAGTTCTCATAAACTTTTGCAGCTAAACAGCTTAAGAACAACACCTTATAAAATTTACTATGAACATGCTACCAGAATAAAACAAAGAAGGCACCTACAGAACTCTGGCCATTGAAAACAAGAATCACAATTACTAAGTTCCCAGAGGAGCTATGAAGATTCACAGCAGCTGAGAATCTGGCCTTGACCACTGGCCCAAAAGGCTGGATTGAAACCAGAAGAACTTCCCAGACAATTCTGCCAGGTCCCTGCGAGTTCATTTTAACCTCAGATGAAAGATAGTATTAATTCATTTTAAAGATGTGACATTCTGCAAGACTTAACTGCAAGGTTACACTATTCCACTGTCTCTCACAAATATGGCTATATCCTTTGGAAGAACATCCACCTTTTTCTGAATAAACAGTGAAAGCAGTAACACTACATTTTACTTTCTTGAACAGATGCCCAGCAAGCCTGTATAAGCACAAAAGTAATAGTTTGGAAAAGAATGTATCTTAAACCAGACGGATTTTGCATTTGGGGTAATCATCATAGTATAGATTTCTTTTGCAAAGAGACACCTTTACCTGAGTTCTCTGGTTATTCTGGAGTATTCTGTTCATTTAAAACATATGCAAAATTACTTATCTGTCTTTAAGGCCCATTTCGGGGAGGAAAATAATACACTGAGGTTTTCTTTCACTGACAAGTGTGTATGCTAAACATGTTTAAATTAATTTCTGAAAAAAGGAGCTGAAAACACAGCATATTTTAATATTCCATATTTTTATTTATATGAACCAGTTTAAAATACTTTACACATGAAAGTGTAAAAACATCTCCCACATGGAAATTAGGAACAAAACCATCCCATGCACACCTTCTATCCCACTGCAGTTTATGAATCTGAACATGTTCATCTGCCAGTGTCAGCCTTTAATATTCTCCATCACTGACTGTAAGCTCTCATGAATAGTCTCCAACCAAAATCCTAACTCTTGGGTAGAAAAGGATCCCAAATCCATCTATTATTCACTCTGAAAGTGAGAAAATAAACTGGAAAAGCTCTTGTATGGTATTTGAGAGTCCTTATCACTAAGAATTGCAGACAAATGGCAGGGGAAGCAGGATGAATTATGAGAGTCAGGACACAACTTTAACTGAAAAGGTTGAAAAGCTGCGGAAACTACTGCCCTTTTCTCTTGAGTAGCATACATTTTTCTAGTTCCACATAATATTTCAAAACTTAATCCCTTTGGTCATCCCACTGCTTGGCCTCCTCCTGAATTCTCTTAATCCTTTCTGCACAGAGGAATGATACCTTCAACTATTGAAGAAAGTACATCTGCAGGGCTTTCAAATGTCATGGAAACCAGACACAAATTTCATCTACTAGTCATTCTTTCATTCTCTTCTAACATTAAAGAGGCATGCAGTCACATCTTTATAACTTAAACTTCCATTTCACCTAAAAAGAAACTGAAATTTCCTGGCTCAAAGAGAAAACATATTCATCCTGACACAGCAACATATAGAGTCAGAAAACCCTTGCAAAAAGTTGTCCCAAACATCTCAACCACAGGGACAGGAAAGCAAAAGAAGCATGCTGGCACTTAGACAACCTGGAATGATTTTTAACAGAGAATGAGAGACTCCGGTAAGAAACAAGTGAATCTCCCACATCCTAAATTGTCCCACCACTATGCCATAACCCACTTTTTTTTTTTTTTTTTTTTTTTTTTTTTTNTTTTTTTTTTTTTTTTTTTTTTTTTTTTTTTTTTTTTTTTAAATAATGGAAATAGGGAAAAAGAAAGGCCATTCCTTGTCTTCAAGATGAACTTTTTTGAGTACAAACAAAATTCTCTTGCCTGAGAGGGAGAAAAGTTAATAGTGCCCTCTCTCACAACATCACCCTGAACCACTCTTTTCTTTTTTATTTACTAACAGAACTTCATTAAATATGAAGAAAAACATGGCAGCAGATTCTCAATTGCAGCAAACTGACATCTTTTCACTAGAGTCACTGGATTTCCTGTTTCGTTGAAAGGAGAACATGAATGTTCCAAGAATTCCAAATGCATTAAAATAATTTCAACTTTCTGTAAATCAAGGTACACATTGTTGCAGGTGTTGGGAGGAAAGGTTAAACTCACAAGATTTGTTAAGGATTAAATAATCTCACTCAAAGTGACCTTGCAGCTGGGAACACTAAGAATTTTGGTGTGGTGAAATGCCAGTTATTATATCTACTGCTGTTCATCCTCTGCCTGTTTTGAGAAGCAGAATTCCTGTGTGGAAATAACGCAGGTTCACAGACATGCTTGAGCCTTCTGTTGGGAGGAGGAGTGACCACAGAAGCACAGCCTTGTGATAGACTGTTTCTGCAGGAAACCTTGGATATACTGGGGCCAGTGGCAGCCCCACCCCACCCCTGCTGTGTGCTAGGATGAACTGAGCCTGTATCCCTGTGTGTCTCTTTTCACTAGGATAAGCTGAGCCTAATGGAGCTGTGTGTGTGTGTCAGCTGCCCAGTGCTGGTAGCAAGGTGATGAAATGAATTTATTCTGCATTTCAGCTGAGGCTTTGTGGTTTCCCTGGTTACCTGTATATATCGATTCACACTGTGGGTCACGAATCACTCAGCGTGTATCACAGGCTCGTGGTACATGCTGAGGAACAAGCTGGAAAACACTTACCTATTTCTCTTGCCATATCTTGTACTCTTCAAGAAATTTATTCCCCTTCTTTTGTGAGAAAACAGAAGACTAAGTAATTTCAAGCTACTCCATTGTTTGTTCACATACTAAAATTGCCAGCTCTATCAGTAACATGTACATTCATCTAGAAATACCAAGGCATACTGACAAATACAGGGAAAAAAATGCTTTTGAAAGAGAAAAATGTTCTGTCTCCATTATTGTAATCCAGAGGTCAGGCTTGCTGCTATCCTTAACTTAAACAGCACCATGGGATTTAAAGCCTCAGAGTGTGACCCTATAGGCCATAAATTGCCTCTATCTTTCACAGCTTTCAGCATGTCACCCCAACTTACGGATTCTCTCCCAGCATTTAGTGCTCTTCTCGGCGGCATCCTGCCCCATCTCGGAGGAAGAATCAGAATATATGACACAGTATTTTCTTCTTACTGGGAAGGGCCTTGGACAGGTGGGCAAGTAGGAAACCACAGTACACTCCAACATAGGGACTTTTGGGAGACCAGGACTGATAGTACTTTATGGAACTCATTGAATCCTGAGTTTCAGTTTCATCGAGAAGAAAGAAAGGAAGCTAACTCAGACTGGAGACTCTCAGTGTGAAACAAAGCCAAGTTCTTACAAAAGGATTCCTGCAGAAATAACCCTGAAGCTCCTCTGGGCAGAAAGCTCAGTTTTCTTTTACTTTGAAAAGATAATAGGTGAAAGAAACATGCACAGAAAGAAACTCAGGCAGCAAAAGGCCTATGCTCCTCACCAGATAATATACTATCTTTTCTAGCAATGCAATCTTATAACATACATGTTGGGAAATCAGCTATTCCTGGAGTAGTTATCTGAATTTCCAATGTGGAAATTCATTAAATGCATGATGGAAGTTGTCAGGAACAGCTGAACAGTCCCTGAATAATTGTAACATTTTCAACAAGGAAGAGTCTGCAAATCTGTACTGGCATAAAGAGTATGTCAGAAGCACCAAGAATAAAAAGAAACTAATTACCTCCTTGATACTCTGATGCTCTTTATTTGATCCATACATAACCTAACATTTAAACCATCAGACTGACTTTTCAAGCAGACATTGGAGGTGTTGGAAGTCCCTGTAATCTAGGATCTTTCTCCAACTCAAGCTTGCTGATTTGATTTTTAAAACCCTCTTCTTCGTATCTAAACACATCTGCATTTAGAGAAACAGAGTAGTAGCACTTTTTTAGTTCTTACACACAGACGGTTATGTTACCACAGTGGGAATGCTCTGAACATGGGGACTAAAAGGTGATGGATTAAAAGCCCTCAAGGATCCTGTGACTCTGTAGATCTGGTCTTGAATGGAAAGACACTTGCAGAACCTGAATAAGTTCTGTCCAGGGGTCAAATTGGAGACTATTCCAAATACAAGACAACCAACCAATAAAGCTCCTTCCTAGCTATTGCATCTGTTCTTCACAAGTGTTCAGAAACCAACAGGACAGAGTAAAAAAGAGCCCAGAAGCATGCTAAAACATGAGGTAGTACCTTTGGGAGGTTTTGATTTTAAAATTAATAAACCTTTACTGCAAAATGAAAAAGTACAGGACTTTAACTACCTGATCGCAGCAGATACTTCCAAGTCTCAGAATCTTCATTTTTTTCTTTCAAAAGGTATTGGTTTTGTCAATTAAAAATATTTTGCAATTTGTCAAGGTTAAATATCATTGCACCTGTTTAAACCTTCACAAATTCAGATAGCCATCCTATCTGCACTGATTGTTGATCTGATTATTACTGGTAATCTTCCTCCTCAGAAGCACTCAGGAATCAAAACCACATGCCCTGAGCTACAATCTGTCATCCCTCATAAAAATAAAAATGACTGTGTTTAGCGAGATCTTAAGGGAGAAAAAGCACTGCATGTTCCACCGTTCTGGAAATATGTGACAGGCAGAAACTCATGATGCCTTAACCTGTGGCTAAAGCTGATTTACGACCAGTGGAGCTTCAATTTAATTCCAAATAAATCGGAAATATTTGACACACACAGAGGAAAAAAACTAAAAACCCAAAACAGATGAACTTTCTGAGAGTTTCAGTGCTGTCTCTTCACTGCTTTGCTGGGCAAATGTCTAGAGCCCTTGCCATAGAGACAGCTTGAATTTTGGCCAGTAAAACACGTAGATGGTTCCTGTGCTACTCAGTGGTCTCAAGGTAGAAACAGGTCAGCTTCAGAGACATTGTTAGAAAGGGGCCAGGAACTGGGAACCCCTGGCTTGGTTCCTTTTTGTTTTACTGTGCCCTTAGCTGTTTAATTTCCTTCTGCTTCTCCATGCTTAAAGAAGTTGTCCATATGTGATAGGTGACTGTGTTTATAAAGGATGTTTTCTTTCTTGTGTTTTATTCACAAATAAGGCCTCAAATAGCCTTTGACAAAGGAAGGCCAGGAAATACACAGCCATGAAGCTTTTTGGAGTTTCCAATTTTAAAAGGTCTATGTCATGTTACAATTTCTTAGAAAACTGGAAGAATACTTACTGTCAATCCTTGTTCTCCTGGTTTTCCGGGCTCACCCTTTGAAAAAAAAAAGGAGTGAATAATTTCAGCAACTATCTTGAATCCAGTTTTCTATCTAGGAATATAGTATCTTAAAAATTTAATTCTTAAACAGGTATGGCAGCTAACTGCACATTAAACATATTACTTTTTTGCTTTTTAACTTGGTAGTCCAAATGACAGACATCTTAAGAAGTACTGCTTCACAATCATGTAATGGTATAATTCTCAAGGCAAGAGTTAAATATTGGTGTTCTGACTTTGTGCCTTGGTTCCAAACATAATATTCCACTCCACTGTGCTAAAGGACAGAGAGAAAGGTTATTTTCCCATATGTGCTCTATCCCACAGTTTATATATTCCAAGATTACTGGTCTGTGTCATCACCTCAGTCAGCAGCCATAACTTAATGTTGTCATTTATCATGTTCCATAAAACCATGAATATTGGCATTTTGAAGCCATGAAATAATTATTCAGGACTGGCTTTCAAAATTGTAACCCATCATTTCTCCAATGTATTCTCTTTCTGTGGGCACAACTCTACATACAGTCAGAATCTATCTTCTCCCCTTTCTTCCCATATGAACATATGTATATCTGTCTGCAGTGACAGTAAAACATATCAGTCATACAACACAGGCTAAAAATACCCATCCAAAAAAAAAAATAGAGCTCCATTTTAGTGGTCTGGTTAATATGTCACTCCCTTGAAAACCCAACTGAGCACAGGGCAGTCCATGCACTGTTGTTTCAGTACAGCTGCAGGGTCTTCTTTAGCAGCTTTGTCATAAAAGAAAGCCTGTCAAAAAACTCATGAGAACTGTTCCAATGTCACTGTTCCTGTCAGCTGAAAAGAACCAGAACTGCTTCTCTGGGTACACATGCATTGCACTCAGAAGCAAACACGCAGCATCTGCAAATACACCAAAGCCAGCCACGAGAAAGAAGCCATGAAGGCACAGGTTTCTGGCCAGTCACTGCCCCAAAACACCATCTTATAGCTGTGGCAATTGTAAACCTTCTTGCTTGAGAAAGACAGGCTGGAAGAGAAGCCCTGCTTATCCTGCAAAAGAGGCAATGTCTGCCTAATGGTCCTTGGTCACTCTAAGGACATCCTCCTACAGCTATGTGATGCTGCAACACCCCAGCTCATAGCACAGTGCAGCTCTTTCAGCTCACTAGCTCAAAGTTCCATACAAGTCTTTACCTCAAAGAAAAAGCTGTGCTTCCCTCTCAGTTTAGCTCTCCTATTTGACTGTGTATCTCACAGCCAGGGAAGAAGAAGCCTTCTGAGGATCAGGAACATTACTGAGGGCACAGTACCAAGGGACAGAAATCTGGACAGTTTCTACCCGAGTGCTTGTTTGTATCTGATTCTAACTGTATTATGAACTGATTTTCCAGAATGTTATAGGGCTTAAGATAGCCACAGCTTAAAAACTATAAAAAGAAACTCTCTCTTGCCATCTAAAGTCAAAATCACTACAGAACTATTAGAAAATGGAATGACCTCATTGCACAAAATGCATGACTTTCCTGTTATGAGAAACAATAATGATCCCTTTGCTAAAAAGCACAAAGCAACACGCAACCACACTGTAATCAGCAAGGCCAGCTGATTCTGCCAGCCCCATGTATGTGAATTATTAAAGCACTATCACTGCAGTCAGAAATGGATTTTGGATTCAGTCTTGCCCTTACTAGATCAAACCAGCACCAGCTTTACTGACCACAGTCCATTTAACACAATAAAAGAACACAAGGGAGACCCAGAAGCAGCCCAGAGCCTGATGTACCGCAGACTAACAAGAAATGAGAAGGTTGTCAAAGTAAAGCATTGTGAGAGCTACAGACTTTTAATGTCATTTCATAACCTTGAGCTAGAACCTACAAGGGCAAGAGGGATAAAACAACCAAGCCAAAACAACAACAGCAGCAGCAGCCCTACCATCCTAGAGATCTAAACTGTCCAGCTTTGCTGGATTTTCACAGGAAATTTTAGCAGTATCTTACTATTATCATGCTATATTACGTTTAGTTAGTAAATACCTGAATAGGGTTAGAACAGGAGTTTAGATATTTTCCTTCTTTTTTTTAGCTAAAAAGGCCCTGCAGGAAAAATGTATGCCATCCTGGTCTCATGTAATGCTTTTCTTCAAGAAACCAGTTTCTGTTTCCAGTCTGGTCCTCACCGTGCTGGTTCCTCATGTGTCTTCTTGGCCACAATCTTCACTTTTCATGGATGTGAATGTGTGTGTGCAGCTGTACATGTGCCATTTCATTTTTCATGTCTCTCTCCTGTCTGTGATTCCATTTCCACACTGATAACGCAGTGGCATTCATGGTGAAAAGAGAGATACTTCTTTCAAAGGAATAAAAATTAAGGAGGCCACAAAATATAGAACTAAAATCAAACACATACTTTTCTAAAAAGTCATGTGTTTAGGCATCTGTTTAAAAAGTGTGGGACTCATCCTGTGCCTAAAACAAACAATACACAATATACTGGATTCTGCTGCTTGTCCTAATGAAGTAGGGGGCCTGAGCCAAAGAAAACAGTACTGTTTTTGTTTAAAGATGGCAGAATCTAACTCCAAACTTCATCATACCTTGGGCAGCTTTAGCAGTTTATTACTTTATTCCATGACTTTTGAGGTTAAACCATTAAGAAGTGAGAAGTCAAGCACATCTGTGCTACAAGGCCTCAAATTCAGTTTTATCTTCAAGTTTGAATAGAAACATTTGTTACTCATGGAAAGGGGCAGACTCTCCTGACACAGCTATTAAACATCTGTGAGTGCCCAAGAAACCTTAGAAAGTGCAGTGAAACTGCCAGGGGTGGGAGGCAAGGAATATTGGTATTACTTCTGGCCCTGCTATACACTTGTTCTGTGTGTGGGGGACTTCAGGCACACCTTGAAACCTGCCTGGGGCTCAGCTTCAGCATGTCTTACTTGCCAGTCCCACCTCAGAAAATGTCTTTGACAGCACGCTGGCATACACTTGAGAGAAATGTGCACACCAAAGCAGCACCAGAGTAACTTACTGTTAAGCCAGGCATCCCACGAGGACCATCTTTGCCAGTGTCTCCTGGGGGACCTCTGGGTCCTGGTGGCCCTGGAGGTCCAGGGGGTCCAGCTTGTCCTTGGTCTCCCTAAACCAACAAAAAACTCATCACAGATTTGCTTTAGAGGCACCAACCACATAAAAACACATCAATTCATCCATAAAGACTGTAAGGCTGGAAGAAGGTGCCACGAACTGGATGAAGCCAAGCGGTGGCTTCTTCACTGCTTATGGCAGAAACAGCACTTTGCCTTGAAGACCAACAGTTTTTATCTGTCTGGTGCAATCAGCCATAGAGCAGAAGGTTCAGGTTCTGAACTGCTTGTTTTACAATAGCACATATGCCAAAATTTGGGATGGTCTTGAAATATTTTACTCATCTAGTTCTCCAGAGCAAGTGACTGCTTTCAATAAGCATCTGTTTGCTTCATGATTTGCATAATCATAACAAAGCTGAGACAAAAAGGAAAAGTTGCATCTGAGAATATACAGATTTGCACAGCAATTTTCCAAGCCCGTGAATGATACATGGATAGATTTCAAAACTGAGCATGGAAAATAACTGCTTCTTTGTGAAGTTGTACATAATTCTCCATCTGTTTTGGGAGGTTGTTTTATAGTGACAATTCGCTAACTCTCTTCATTTTTACCTATTTATTTGTAAAAGCCAATTTTCAAGAGAGTTGTCAAAACATACTACCTTCCCCTTAAAAAAAGAAAAGACATCCCAAAAGGTGCTTTAGTTATTTCCAGCACATCACTGCAAACTTCTGGGATCTCAAATGTGGATCATTTGCAAAGGCGCCTGTTGTCTTTTAACTGTAAATACCATTAACAGTTGCTTCATTTCCCAGCATTTTCAAATGAAAAACCTGCCATAAGGAGGCATCTGATAAAAAGGTACAGCAAAGAGTAAACTGAATGTAAAGAAGAACCAGACTCCAGTGAGATGAAGCACTACCTTAATGAGGCGGCGTTTAATGAGCTGCTGATCAGCAGAGAGAAACCCATGATTGATTTTAGGAAACACCATCTGATCAGGCAGGTGAGGTCAAAGGTTGAAGATCAGAGATGAGAGAATTGAAGAACAGACATCAGAAGGCCCGAGAAAGAAATAAAGACATATTCATTAGATTTGTAATAGCTAATATAATATGAACCGGTGCTTCTGCCTGAAAGAAACTGTGCTTTTTTTTTTTGGAAAAAGATTACCTTTATTGTACAGGGCATACTGCTATGATTTAAATAATACACAATGAATTAAACGTGTAACTGTTTTCTCCCCAGATTTTGCATGAGAATGTGTTTTAGTTTTTTCATTACCAGGGCTCTAAAAACCAGTATTTTTATATGTTGTTCTTTCAGCAAAGTTTCTAAAGACAAAGCACCAGTTCAACTTTCAGTCAGATTTTCTAACCAGCATAGTGTGCCATGAAGAATGGTGTTATTTTTATAAGGTCTGAAGTTCCAGCTTGATCAGATTGCTTCCTGCTTAATTTGCAAATCCACTTTGAAAAAATCTGGATGTACAGATGAAACCTCTGATATCTAACAAAAATATCTGACTCTACACATAACCAGCATAGAGTTCACTGATATTTTCCACACTCATGTATGCCTCAGGAAAGCCCAACAGAAAAAACTCATCTGAAAATAAAATTCTGACCAAGACCATAGGGAATGTAGCCATTTCCACGGGTACATAGTTATTAATTTTATTCCACACTCTGCATCAGGAGTACTTAGATCAATGCAAAGGCAGTGAGGGTTGGCTTGGGTCCACTGTAAGAATTCACTAGTATTCCATGTTGAAAACAATTTTTCATGTGCACTTTTATGCTGATACAGAGAGACCTGACTGAACAGGTACACGTCAGCCACAAACCTTGACGGTGAGGATCTGATTACTGTGTAGAGCAGCAACTGTGGGGAAGCCTGGCAGACCCTAGGGACACAACATAACATGGTACGAGAACAGCACGACACAAACATGGCAGAGACAATTCACTAAAAGACAAACAGAACAAACACCACGTTTAGTACACTCCACACTGCCAAAGGACAGGGAACGGCCTCTCTGTCATATGGGAAACAGAATTAGGGCTGCACTGCACTGCAGGTGCAAGTTGATACTTCACAACAAGAATATCAAGAGATTTTAGAAGGAGCAATCCCATGAAGGTGTCTTTCCTTAAAATTACAATAAATTGCTATGATCATCTGAAAAGTGTTAAGACTATCAGCCAACAGATGATTGAGCCATTTTTAATATAAATGTACTACAGCACTTCAAGAGATCTCTGTAGAAAGCCTTGACTCTGGATTGCTGCAGGAGCTGACAGCAATGAGAGTATTCTCTCAAGTGCTTTGTATAATTAATGTCCTGATCCTCACATTCTGTTTAACATATGACATTCAGCACATAAACTGGTAGCACAGACACAACTATAAACACTGAACATAAATCTACTGCTAGATCTTGGGTAGTCCATAACGGCCGTGGTCAAAGTTTTCAAGACATACATAGCAGTATTTTCACATCCATTTTTACCCCTCAATTGCTGTATGCCACATATGGTTTCTCATATTGTACTCTACCAAAATGTGCAGAATTTGCACTGTACTGGCACAAAAAGGGAAGAGTGTGGTGATTGTGGCCTGCTGTCACAATATAAAGGGGGATATTTTGCTCTCAGTTCAAAATCTTTCTTGAGCTGTCTTGTAAGGTGTGAAGTAAATCCTCTGATAAATCCAAAACCTTATGCAGTTGAGCAGTGAATTCCTAACAAGGAGGAAATCCCTAAGTCCTCTCCTTGCCTTTAGCACAGCACACTGTCAGAAGCAGAGGCTTGTTCAATGGCAGAGAAACATTAGGCTGAGGAACATTAAATAAAATGCTCTAAGCCCCCTGTATGCCCACAGACCACCTTTATGAGGTAGAGTTGGTAGCACAGCCCATCTGGGGGCCCCTCTGGGAGCAAACAGCTGCACCATGCCATCTTAGCACCTCCTAAAGGGAATTCTGTGCCTGGCTCTTGCTGCCAGGCAAGGGCCCTTCTGAGGAGTCCTGTGTGAAGGCTCTGCTGGTGCAGCCCATGTCGCTGTAGCACATGAGCTCTTTGCAGCCCAGCTCACCTGGTGGGGAGCACCAACAGGCAAGGAAAGCTTGCCAGGTCTCTCAGCTACAGCAGATTCTTTTAATGTGGCAAATTCTTGCTTTGTTCATCACACTAGAAAGCCTGTGGATCACAAAGACTACACCAGTCTTTACAAAAAAGGCAGAGTAACTTTTTGATGCATACAACTGTTCTTCACTAGCATCTTGGAGTTGCATTTAGCATCTTTCTTCCTGCTATACATCCATGGGTTGTATAAACTGAGACCTTGTAAGCTGATCCCATAAAGCCAGTGGCTAAATGCAGCTTTCCCACTTGATTGGGATGAACTACAGTGTGGCTAACTGCATTGCTCAGTGACCTGAAATCTCCTCTTCAGAAACAAATAAACAGAAAACAAAAACCAAAAAAGGCTAAAACTCACAACATATAAAAGGGACTCAGTCCTGAGACACTGATAAGACTGGAATGATACATCATTTAGGAAAGAGATGCATCAAATTTGCATTTATCTTATTACAGAATATAAGTTAAAGAAGTTATTAGATAGTAATGTGTGAATCTTTACATCTGTGACTCATTAGCCCTGCTGTGCACACGATCCATTTCTCCTCCGGATAAAACTACAATACCCATGTAATGGAAATGAGCACAAAAAAGAAACCTACATGAGAAGTAAAATATGAATAGCAAGCAATAAATTACATTAATGGAAAAAATGGATAAACAGAACATTTTTAAATAACTTCATTTTTACTCATCAGCCTTTAGAATTAGAGCACAGTAATTTTTAGTTACCTCTAAATTACTGTATTTGCAATCTGATGTTTTAAACTCATATTATTTTTTATTCATCTTCAACATGAAGGAGAACTGAGAATTAATTAAGAAAGGCACTTATTCAGAAGATATAGTGGTTTGACATGAAAGGTCCTTGAGAAAAAAGTAAAGACTTTGGAAAGATTTGTGCAGCTGTAAACAGAACCATTTACATTCAAGCACTTCACAGTCCAGCCCCAGCATTCCCAAAGCTTCCCAACACCATACAGGCAAGTTCAAATTAGCCATTACTACTGCAGTTTTCTGCCTACATAAAGAACACATAAGAAAAGGGTCAATCCTATTCTTCCATCCGCAGCTTAGTTATTTCTTCCAGCTTGTTCCCAAGTAGGACAAAGCTCTACTTCCTTTGCCCAAAGTGGTCATAATCTTAGACCTAACATGCAATGCCAGTCTGGACCTGGATCATCTCTCCATGAGTAACACGTATCTTTGGAGAGAGCCAGAAACATGGGAACACTAAATAGAACCCAGCAAAGACACTACAATAGGTCCATAGTTTTTGCATGTGTGGGAGGCTTTAGAAGGCATTGCACCCTCTGGCATCCATGGAAGATAATGTTGGCACACAACAAGCTTCTAAAAAGGCATAAAAAGAGCTATCCTTCCACAAAATGGGTTCTCTTCCTTTCCTGTCACTTTGCTATAAATATAGCCACAAATATCCCCTGGATCTGTTTTATTTTTTTCCTATCGAAAGCTATTCTGAATGACGGATTCAAAGTTACTCAATTTTCTCTTTATTTGGTTTGATTCTTCAACTCCACATAGGAAGGGTTCTTGTTCTACACCCTGGGAGGCCCTAACAGAATACAAAACACTACAGTCATCAACAACCACCACTGGTCTACTAAATTCCTCTGCTGACAGCTACTCAAGCTCACCCTGAAATGCTAGCTGGTTACAATTGCTAAATTAGCACAGTTGCTGCATGCTTCACTGCCATTTTTGCCCAAATGCCAAGCAAAACACGATGCCTGATGGAGGCCAACAGCCATGGGACAACATTACCCACCTGGAAGTGTAGGTAAAGCCAACCTGCCCCATACAATGGCTAGTGAGAAAACTGAGGGATGTCGGAACATGGTATCATTCCCTCTGATTTCTTTATTTGGATGAAATAGATCTCATTACATTCATCACAGCCTTGAAGGATGTAATTCCTTACTAGCTGTCCTAGATTTTTCACAGTACTCTCAGCTTTGTCCACTGGTCCACTTGAGGTCAGTATTATAAGGTCATCATAACCTCGTCAGAGGCAAGTCTGATAAAGTTAAGCAGCAGTGTTACTGGTTTTACACTGTGCTGCATACACTCCAGTTTGACTACTGCATTTTCTCAGTATAGTAAATGTCACAGTCCTCTCTAGGATTTTCCTTCTGACCTGCCAATAAACCCAAGCTGCACAAGCTTGCATGTTCCTGTGAAGACATGGTAAATGAGACAGGAATTACCACCTGCTGTTCTCTTGCACTTCCTAAGGTTACAGCCAGCTGCTGCTATTTCACATCGAATCACACAGGCTTCAGGCCAGAGTGATCCTGACACTCTTTATGTCTGCTCTGCCTCTCTCCAACACTACCTCCAGTTCTAATTAATCCCTCAGACTGAGTGCCAGTCCTGTGGCTAATTATTGTACCTGCCCTGGGGAATACAGTGTTTGGTATCACCCTGTACAGTGCCACGGACTCCCAGCAGGAGCACTCTTATATAATCCCTTTTATCATAACTGCTGCTTTCTCCAGCAGCAAATCTGCTAATAAAAACAGCACACCACAAGAAGACAAGAACCCAGAAATTTCTTTTCACTTAGGTAAACATTCAGCAAAGAGTTCTGCTTTGACTACATTATATAATGATTCAGACTTCATAAAAAATACTAAAAATGCAGTGTTTAAGATCTAGCATAAACAGATCACTGTAAAAGGATTATTTCCCATAATGACCTCTGTGAAATCTACCTGACACTGAATTCAAACTGAATAAAACTGGAAAAAGCTGACACTTCTCTACTTCTGTCCTGTTACTAGATGAATTTTCAGTGAGGCAAATGTCTTTTCTACACAACTTAATTATGTGTTCTGATTAGTGATCACACATCTGAGCTCCATAAAATATCCTTCCTTAAGGCAAACCTGCTACTCTCAATGAAAGTGGTGGTAGGCATCTAGTTAACTGCAAGATGGGCTGGTCCATAACCAAGCTGGTTCTGAAAATAAAAATCTTTTCTCCTGGATTATGTTTATATTCAAATTATTTACCTGCTGCAGCAATGTGATGCAGGTCAGTGGTTCAAGCTTCTTCTCTGACATTTATTAGGACTGGATTAATTTTCTTAAGAGTTGTTTTCAATCAAATTTGTCTAATTCCAATGTTCAGTGCTGCAGCACTTCTGCGTGACAGCTGTAGTTTGAGATACAACAACTACATGATGTATTTTCAGCCATAGGACAGGGCTGTAGAAAAAGGAACAGGATGTACAGAGACTTCCTTCCTCACCATTCCTCTGGCATTACTAAAAAGGGGCAAGATGCAAACCAACTGGTGGAGAGCGAAGACACGCACTGCTGGGCTCTTAAGGCAGGAATGACAACATCCTCATCTCAGGAGCAGGTATGTGGCACTTTCTCTGGAGTGTCACAGCTGTTCTGCGTTCCCCAAGGGAACCTCAGGAGCTGAACATCAAAGGCATAGCTTGGCCCTAGAGAGTCATTCACAGCCAAAAGGACACTCTTGTGAACTCTGGCTCTCAAGTCTGAGTGTCCCAAATGCTTTAGACAAAGTTGGCAGCCAACACCATCTGAGTTCTTTCCTAACCTCTCCTAGTTACAGAGCACCAAGTTACCTTGCTCCAATTTGCTACCCTAGTTTTGCCTTAATGGAAAACAGGGGAGCCACAACAGCCCAACGCTAGTGAAGTGCAGATAATTAATTCCAGGAACAGAGAAGGTGAATACCCCCGGTTGCCTTCTGGCAGATAAGGAAACAGAGTCTTGGAAGCTAAATTAACTGCTCACAAACAAATTGAACTGGATGTCCAGGAGTTTTCTCAATGATTCTGCTTCAGTGAAAGTTATGTTAACAGAAGGAATTACTATGCTTTTTTTATTTTCTTATTGTGGCACACTAAGAGTGCCATTTGAAACAGCAGCTAGATATAGTTTACAACTTGATCTGTAATTTCATTTACACAGGTCAATTAACAACAGAAAAAACAACCATGAGCGTAATCATACTGGAAAAGTATGAAATTAAAGCAGCATGCTGTGTCTATAACATACAGCAGAAGTAAAATACAATAAAACAGAAGATATGTTTTTAGACATAAATAAGAATCATCAAGAACAGAAGAAATTCATGGCATTAAACAGAATTTAAATGGTGCAAAATTGTATTTAATTAACATAATACTTTCACTCTAATACTATACATTTTTGCTTTGACAAGATGTGGCATGAGGATAAAAAATATCAGCATGAAAATTTGGGAACAAATCTTCCTGTAACGTAACTGATTTACCTACATTCATTACAGTTAGCAATGTCAACCTGACCTCACTCCAAAAAACTGAGTTTTGCTTTTGGGGGAGGCAAGAAATCAGATTAGTTCATATACTCCTATTTGTTTTGTGAAGCAAACCTGTTCCTTTCCTTAAAAATACCCAAACAACAACAACAACAAAATCCCTCATATAGTACAAAATAGGATGGCTTTAAAGTCAGGTAAAAAGTTACTGGTCATGGTTTAGGCATCATTCAATAACTAGCATTTTCTAATTTATGATTGAGGCATTGATTCTAAGGACATGAATACAGGTTTTCCATGC
The DNA here is from genome assembly GCA_013389925.1 of Aegithalos caudatus. Taxonomy (NCBI): domain Eukaryota; kingdom Metazoa; phylum Chordata; class Aves; order Passeriformes; family Aegithalidae; genus Aegithalos; species Aegithalos caudatus. The sequence continues at coordinate 26,997 of WEIU01007047.1, forward strand.
ATTGTCAGTAGGAGCAGGAAAAGGCTCAAAATACTTATATATTTCCTAAAAATATATTAACATAATATATGCATTATATAATAATACATATATACTAAAATAAGGATTTTTACAATTTTAATTTAAAAATATCAGGTCAAAATTTACTGCTTGCACACCTTTAATTTCCCTTTAATATGGCATAGTTTATAGAAGTTATGTCTATAATAGAACAAGAGAAGCAATACTTCAATTTTAAAAGAGAGTGTATGTCTCTGTCTATAAATACATACAAATGTGACATACTTGTATGTATTTATTTCAGTAAATAGACTGCTTCCTGGACTACTTTTGCCGATAGTAGGTAATTTTGAAATAGTCTGTCAGCATAGAAGAGTAGAACTTGCAAAACAATGATTTCTCTCTACCAGGCAGCAAGTAAGTAGCAAATACATTTAAAAGTAAACAGGGGAAAGGGTTAACTAGAAAAGAACATTATATCTCTATCAGAACCTAACTGTTTTAACAGGACTCAATGAATGTTTTTAATCTTCAACTCAATAAAGGTTAACAAAATAAAATGAACTTCTGAGTTCCTGTTTTTCCTAGAACTTCATCTTTCCTACTTAAGATATTTTAGAGATATTATCAGCTCTGTGCCACCCCAGCCAACTGGAAAATTTACTTAAACATATCAAAAGTAGAAAGTTATTTTAGGAAAATACTTGTGTATGGCTTCTGGGTGGTACCTCATTTCACCTAGACCAAAACCAATTTAAAACCAGCTTCCAGCTAATGATTACTAGCCCTGATAAGCAAAAAAAAAAAATATATCTCATGTATCTGAACTGAAGGACAGAAGATATTTGTATTTGTTATGTCATTTACAGAAGGATGAGAAAAGACCAAGAATCATAGAGTCACTAAAGTTGGAAAATACCTTGAAGATCATCAAGTCCAACTTTGAACTGAACACCCCCCTCACCCACTAGGCAGGTCAAATGATCATGAAAGGAGATCCCGTTGGCCAGGTAGGACCTGCTTTTCCTGAATCCATGCTGGCTGAGCCCAATAGCCATGTTGTCCAGTACATGCTACATGATCCCACTCAAGATGATCTGCTCCATAACTTTTCCTGGCACAGAGGTCAGGCTGACAGCCCTGTAGTTCTCTCAATCCTCCTCTAACCTTGTAGCTGGCTATCACACAGTCAACCTCCAGTCTTCTGGTACCCCCACAGTTGTCCAGGACTGGTGATAAATGATGGAGAGTGGCTTGGTGAGCTCTTCCACCAGCTCCCTCAGTACCTTCATGAGAACCCCATCCAGCCCCAGAGAGTTGGGAGTTCCTCAGTGGCACAGCAGGTCTAACTACTTCCTCCTGGATTGCAGGGGGTCTATTCAGCTCCCTATCCCTGTCTACCAGATCAGGGGGCTGGGTGCCTTTGGGACAACCAGTCTCTTTTGTTAAAGACTGAGGCAAAGAAGGCATTAAGTACCTCAGACTCTTCCTCATCCTTGCTTACAAAGTCCCCCTCTGTATCCAATAAGACATTCAGTACTAGCTTTTCTGTTCCCAAACATTCATCTCTGAAGACCTATTTCCATTATCAAGATACAGTCTCTACTTGGACAATATATCCTTTGAAATCCTATCATTTTGAAATTTTCAAAGGCTTTTTTTAAAATTGGACTAGAGTTGAAGAACTGGAACTGAGCAGCCTGATATCACCACTTATTCTAACAGTCAACAGGTGAAACTCTAACATTTTTAATTTTCTCATGGCTCAGTACAGTAAAGCAAATCTCCATGGACATTTCATGAAGCCATGCCCTCTGCAAAAAAAAGAGCATCCAAAAGATACACTAACATTACTATTTCTTACACTGGTATCAAGGAAAGCTAGTTCTGCATTTGACCTAAATGTTTAGTCAACCAGAACCTTAGAGTAATTAGAGATCTGATATAAAATACATAGAGGTAAAAAAAAATAATTTTTTCCAAATAAGATAAGATCAGGACTCACAATCACCAGCTTATTGGTGGTCTCATGTGATTAAAAGCTGTATCAACTTGCTGCTCAAACTCACACTCCGAATATGAACTTCTATATTACTCACACTACTAGAATGTGTTTTGGCTTATATTTTCTACCCAGTATGGACATTGGTAGATTAAGCCACATGGCATTGTGAACTAGAACCCTTAAGTCACCTCTGCACAACTGAAGGAGTCTGAGCCATAGATTTCTTCTGAATAAGCAATTATATTACTTAAGAAAATTCTGCAGATTCTTAAAAACAAAAACCCCCCCCAAAAAAAACAAAAAAAAACCCCCATAAAAAAAACCCACAAAAAACCAAAAAAACCCAAAAAAAACCTAAAAAAACCAAAACAAACAAACAAAACAAAACCANCCACCAACAAAACACAACACAAAAACCCAGCCATACTATTCTAAAAATATAAGTACCTGGCCTCTGGGTGGTATTTGCAAGGCTGAGTTCTTAGTGTATGACTTCATTGAAGGTATTTTCAAGAAAACCTGAACTTCAAAGCACTTCTGTATATATTCAACATGTCCAGTAGCTATGAACATTTTGAGAGAACTGATTATTATTTTTATGGTTTTGAAATTATTTCAGAAAGACGGATCCCTCAAAAATCTCAAGGTGAAAAAACTTGTGTGGGACAGAAAGCAACAATATCTTTGCCTCTTGCAAAATGTTTTCACAAATACCTTTCTACATTTTTTTCAGCAGATTTCTGGAAGTTCAAGGTCTTGACTTGGACAGTCTTTACATTTTGTTTTGATTTCTTTTACAAAAATGCCTGGAGGAAAGAAAGTAGCTTTTCTAAAGAAAAAGGGTAATTTTGAAATATCGTAGCTTGGAACACTAACAGGTTTTGCTAAGTTAAACACTTGTTTCAAGCCAGTATGTAAAAATATAAACCCAAAGAAACTTCAGGCTCCTTACCTGTAAAAGATGAATCAACATTAAAATGTTCACTGCTCTTAGATATTATATCCAATCTGTCTACAAACTTGTCAAATCTAAGTGTTAATGTCATGCTCCAGTTACTTTCAGATACAATATTTCTCAAAAATAATGTTGTACGCTATTACCACCAAACCCATTTATTTTACACACGTAGTGATGGAAAAACTATGTGCAAAGGTAACCAAGCAGGACTAAATGGGTTTAGTTCCATTTGGTGCATGAGTGGCTTACACATAAAAATTCTATTAATTATATTGTAAATCCCCTGGCACAGCAGATTGAGCAGAGTCACCCCAAAGACAGTTATCAGAAGAGGTAACTGCTGTACCATGAAATATAAAATGGTCAGAGGCTTCATAGTACTTATTACTTGTGAAATATGGAGGAGAAAAAAATGAGAAGAGGGTGTAGAACACATTCAAAATAGATTAAGGGAAAACCAACAACTCTGGGCAAACTTCCCAAGTTTGATCCATATACTTAAAAAGGAGTTATGTTACTACAACCTGCATTGACTAAAGAGTTGGTAAAGTTTCAGCTTGTCCACAAGATTCTAGTCACAACCTCTTCCTCTCCACTGCTGAACTTATTGAAATCCTTTTCTGTAATCAGATACAGAGTTCAGTCTCAATTGCCAGCTGCTGCTGCAGATACAACTTTGTGACGTCCTTATCTATGAATTCCTCACGTTGGATATTCTGCCTTTTACCTGCATTTGATTTACCAAACCCACAAAGAGTCATAACCATGATTTGTATGGCTCAGTAAGAACTCTACTGCCTTCTTGTATACAGAGTACGTCTTGAAAAATTAGGGCACAACTATCTCTGTGTAGCAGAGGTCCCCCTGCACTAACACTGATCAAACCTGCATCTTATTGGGTATTGCCAACACTTCTAGACCAGGGACTGAAAGCCATACAATGCTTAACCACTTAACAGTTCTTACATCTCTTCAACATTTTGTCAAGATTTCTGCATCATCATTCTCTTCATTTGCTCTCCAGCATTCAGACCTCTGGGTCTTTCCCTGGAAACTACTCTGACAGTCGTAATTCCAGATTCTTATCCTCAACTGTGTAATGCTCTTCAGAACACTGCTCTTCCATATTTGTTATTGCATCCCTCTCTGATACTTCCATCAAATTTGCTCTCCTGTTGTTTTACATCTAAAGCCACAGCTGTGAATGTGAATGTAAGAACACAAATTCTTCCACATGTAAGGCCACTCAGTGCAAGCACTTACACTAGGGTCTGTCTTACCACCTGAATGGAGAATCCTCCCCTGAATGGAGAATCCTCTCCTAAGCCACGGGAACACTGCACTGATCTCCTCACCCGCATCTCCCTCCTCACATTCCCCATGAAGCTCCGTAGCACAGAACTAGACAAAGTATACAGCCCAGTATGGCCTCTGAGAGACACTAAATTTGCTTAGAAGTTAAAAGGAAACTTTTACATTATTCAGAACCTTTAGTTCATATATTAGTTACCTAGAAAAAAAAGCACGTTGTTCTCGTTGTTACAGTCTACTTTCCTTTATTTATTTAGGTAATTTTCTAACTCTTACTGAGTTTCAACAGAAATAATATTTAAAGCTGTTCACTCTCAGGCCACTGTCTTTATGGTGTGCAGCCCTAGCACCAAGCATAATAGGACACCCGGGTAGTTAACAGAACATGAAAATCAGCTGTAAAAGCATGTTGTGACTTTAGATAATCTTACTGGCTGGAAAAAAGTAAAGTCCAATTAAACGAAATCACATGAAACAAAACAGTAGAATGAAATAATGCTGCAATTCAAAATATTTAACATAGTTAACAGAAGAAAATAATCCACGGAACATACAATTACGGGTAAAATTACAAACATGTAACCAAAGAGATTTACTATATCATCCAAACAATGTAATCAAGCATTTTCTAATGAAGCACAGATGTAAAGAATGAACTTGTACAGCCAATACATTCGAACTTACACTCCTCTATTTTTTCTCTGTTAAAATAAACATGACATTTAAAAATTAAAAGAACCTTCTCATTTCCTAAATTAAACCATATTCTGTCTGGATTGTAACCACAAGATGATAATATTGCTAGTATTAAAAATATTAAATACATATATGTCAGGAAAAAAGCTAACACATGCATACGTTATATTTGTTTATAATTCACTAAATATTAGCTACATTTTACATGAAATCCAGAAGTACATTTATTAGAAACCCACTGGCCCTCTGCATTGTGGAAGCCCATGCATGGCATGAACACATTGCTGGGGAAACGGAATGGTTTGGTTAGGAAAGCTAGCTTTATACAGCAGAGCAAAATCACTGTGGAACCTGCTTCCACCCATAATGGAAACTGTACACTATGGAATCACTCAAATCTTCCCAGACACTTCCTGCTCATGTTCAGTACTACTGTCCTGCAGACACTTCAACATGCAGGGTAAATGCAGCTAATAAGCATAATTAGCTCAGACAGTGTATTTTAATTTAGTTTTGCACTAAAGACTAATTGCCTACTCAGCGAAGGGGAAGTGTAACATTTTTTTTAAGATGCTTACCCGAGGGCCCTGATCACCTTGATCTCCCTGCAAAGTGGAAAGATGAGATGATAGGTTTAACACAGCATCTGTGTGCTACCCAGCTCACTTACATAATCTAACATTTCACTGCATCAATACAAACAGTTTCTTGAGTTCATGCTGGGAGGACTTTCCAGTCACCTTGTAAGAATCACCTGAACATCAACTCACCTTCTCGCCTTTTGGACCAGGAGGGCCCTGAAAGAAAGAAAGGCAAAGATTAATTAGTGACACTGATGAAATCCTGGGAACACAGCAAGAAACAGGTCTGTGCCAATCTGCAATTTCTTCCCAACAATTTATTTCCTTATAATTTTTAACTCCAAATGCTGGTGCTATTCCAGAGATGGCTTCTTCACTGTACTAATAGCAGGAACTGCACACTATTTCTTGAATAGTTTGCTAACCCTGTGTGTTGAATCAGTCTCCTTAGACAAGAGAAACTATGCCTGAAATGGCAAAATATCTACAGATTTCACTTAGAGATAAAAGTTTATCTCTTACCAGATAATAAAAGTTTTCTTAGACCATAAAAGCTCTTTGCAAGTGCACTGAATAAATTCAAATATATATAAATCTGTCATGTATTTTGGCACCCTCCTTGTCTTATATTGCCAAAGAAAAATTGATTCAAGATTTTAAAAGAAGGGTTTTCATTCCTTTCTTTGGCAATACTGATGTTTAGTCTCAAGCAGACTGTTTAGCCAAAATGAGCTCTTTGTGTAATATGATTTTGCAGGGGTATTACTTTTTGTTACTTACCACCCAACAAACAATAAAGTGACAGAATCACAAATAGCAGGTCCTCTCCTATTCCATTTTTACTGAACACTTTCCAGAAATCTAGCAGCAGCAGGTTTATAAACCACTGTTTTTTCAGGTTAGTATCTTGTGAATAAAAATGCTATCAGTCTGCAAAAAACTGTCTGCTTACACAGTGCAGACTCTACCTCCAGCTTTCTGAAAGACATGCAGGTGTTTCATTACAAAGAAGGACCAGAGATACATCTGAAAGCAGCTGTAAACAGAGAAGGAGCCATTCAAGCCAGCATGGTTCACTGTGATAACACAAAGAGTGTGTGGTAGTGTGTGTGTTTGTGAGGCTGTATGCAGAAGAAGAAAAGACCGTCACTAACAACACTGGTAAAAAACTCATGTGGTTCACATAAATGCAATGGAATGGAGGTCAGTCTGCTGTGTATTAAAGACGTGATCAACCACAGGCAAGTCTTTGAGAATCCCTGTTGTAGCCAATTTTCTGCTTAGTTTTAAGGGCTTCTGATGCATGCCAGAGAAGAGCATCTGCTCCTAAATCTTTCAAGGAATTAAAGCATATGCTTCTCCTTCCATAGCCTGCCATCTCTTCTGTCTGCTGCAGAGGACACAGAAACGAGTCGGCCTCCTGATGCCCCCACATCTCCTTCAGGAAGGACAGTGCTCACTGCCAGCTGAGTGGTAACTATCTGCTCAATTATCTATGACCTCTGCCCACTTTGCATTGCCCTGCAAGCACTTGACCGCTTTAAAAACAAATTAAACGAAGTAATTTAATGAACAGATACAAGCTGGCTGTGCCTTTAAAGTCTCTCCATATATACATATATTTAATACCTTAACCCCTACTGTCCTTTCCCAGTTCACGTGTTCACATACATACGGAAAAGTAAGTGCAGCACTGTCTACTTTTAGCTACAGTCTCCACAGACGTGTACTGTGACGTGACATTAGAGTAGAGCAGGTCTGCTTTAAAACTTATACATTCATGCCACTGAGCTTGTGAATTTGTAAACTCATACCATCAGTAACACAGCAACTGTGAGATGGGAAGAACTAAAATCAGTCAGTGCAGGCTGTTGCTGCCTTCTCCACAGTGAATGCACAGCACGAGCAAAGGGCTTGTGCTCACGTGTTCTACCTCCTTGAATTATCAAGCCATTACTGGCTCTGAATATCTTACTGGCTGCAAATAGCATGGCCCCTGCTACAGTCAGAATCCTATTTCTCAGGCCTTAGGCATGAAATTATAGATAACATGACATGACTGAGACTGTAAACAGATGTTGTCTTGTGGAAGCTGTTGCTGCCTTCATTTACATGCTCAGTGCTGCTCATATGCCCAAGAGTGGCCCTGTCTCTGATGGGTTTTGGCTCATAACTTTTCTGAAGCATGCTTGACACAGCTCTGCCTGTTGGTAGAAATTACAACAGGAGAGAACACATCAGCTGTCTGAATTAAGCTGGCTCACTGGAACAGAAACAAGTTAGAGCTCCCAGAGGGGTTCAGCCACCAGATCTACAGGGTTACTGCACTGTCTCCCTGGTACGACTGCTGGCAATTTGTTCAGCCATCTCCAGTGCACAAGTGACCCCTTCCCCTACCCTGCATATTTTCCTCTGCTAGGAGTTCTCTACAAGTATAATCTATGCTCAAACATGCTTTTTAGTAAGACTCAATCATATCCTCTCTTTTTTTTTCCTCCTTTTTCTGCACAGGATTTTCTGAAAACAATCTATGCACATCATGATCAGAAATTGGGGGTTTTTTATGGTTTGGTGTCTTCTCTCCCTGAGTGGCACACACTGTCACCTCTATCGAGTCACCCTTCCAGCACAAATATTTTTCATAAAAGTCTTCACAAACATTTGACAATTTTATTGTACCAGGAGTTATAAACAGCTTTTCAAAAGCCCACAAAAGCACTTCTGGTGTGAAAATTCTCACAGGTCTCTTCACTTGTATTTGCAATGCTTTTGTCTTCTGCAAGAGTCTTGAAAAACAAACAAACAACTACAAATAAAAATGGCTCTTTTGGATGCAAGTGAAGAGAACCAGTGGGGTTTCATCAAAATAAAAATTAATGAAATACTTTCATAGCTTGTTCACCCATCTCTGGATTTTCCCCCACGGTTTCAATTGTTCTCTATTGTTTCTTTGCAACTTTAAACAGAAAATTCCTATCCTCAGCCCTTGACATCTTCTTTCCATTTGTGCTGAGAAATTCTCCCAAGGTTTTTACTGCAGAGTTTATTAGTGTGTGCACACTGAGTGGAGGCAGGGAGCAAGAAAAATCTGAGGGAAAGTTGGGTTTGTGGGGGTGGGATGTGATTAGGAGACAGATTTGTTTAGGAGATGGCAAGGTTTCTTCTGTTTAAGGGTACAGACACAAAGCACAGAGTGAGTAAAATAACACTAGTTTTGTAGGCCACAGCATAGACTTGCTGCTTTTTTCCCAGGGAGACTTCTGTGCTTTCATTTATGAGATGGCAGAGATCAAGCCACGAGCTGCCGAACAAATGTGAAAGCATTTTGTGTAAGTTATATGAAACGTCTGAGGTCAGAGCATTTCTGAAATAACTTTACAGTGTTTTCACTGGAAACAGAGGCTCTTTTCTCAAAGTATAATTATCTACTCCAGACTACTATACATTTCCAAGGAGAGTTTATAGCCTGTTTCACATAAGCAAGGCCTTGTAAATCTCAAACACATGCAAAATCTGCATTCATAATTAGGCGAAAAATACTACTGTTTTTAAAGCAAGGTCTCCTAAAGCAGACTGAAAGGCCTCCAGGCACCTGCCAGCCAAGAACAAAGCTGAAATTAAGGCTGAAATAAACCAGCCTTATTCAGGATTACTGACAAGTGACTCCTCCCCTTCCTCCCCCCCACCTCCACCATTGAAATCCTATTTCCATACGCTGATGAAATTTTACATTACTGTAAATATGTGTACAGGAATAGAAAGGCAAGAGAATGCAATACCAGAAAACAGGAGACTGATCCTTGCAGTCTTCTTCAGGCATCATTCCCTTAAAATTAACTGTGTGATCAGCATGATTTTTTTCACACAGCTGAAATTTTACAATCCATTCCCTGAAAGATGCTAGTTTTGTATTCCAAAAGGCCACTGTAATCTATATATTTTTGCAAGTTACATCCAGAGATCTCTTAGAAAGCCAGTAGTTGACTTATATTGGTTTTACAAAAATTCATAATTATCCAAATTCTCTTACAGATATATTCTCTCTGCATACCTATTGCTACAGTTATGCCTTTAGCCATAAGCCAGGAAGTTCTGACGCAAACTCACCCAAGAGGCTCCAAGCACTGATGGGATAGTAGGACTGAAAACAGTAAGGGATTCTCAGGACAGAGTACAAAGAAACAGCAATGCTGAAGGTTCTTTAAAAAGCTCCACAGTCAGTACAGAGGAGGGCAGATTTTTCCTGACTCTTAAGACAGCCCACAGGATGCCTCTGTAAAAAGGACCAGCCAGTCCCCAGTACACGTTGGTGATACTCAATGAATCAACAGAATCAGTTGGACTGTGACAGCTCTAGGTCCCATTGGGATCATCCATCCTCACAGCTCCTAAGGAACATGACACATCAAACCTGACATCTCCCGTAAGACAGAGCTACCACAGAAGGCACAGGTGACAATAACCTTTCAGACAGTCACTGCTTTCCTACATTCCACACACAACAGCCACAGGCTGAGGCAAGCTGGCAGCTGGAGGGCTGAATGCAGTTTGCAAGGTTCAGCCTTCATGTCCATTTGGGACTGAGGGGCACACAGTGCAGTCATCCCTACCAGCAGCTGCAGCACCCAGTGTGACTGACAGCCCAAGGCAACAGCAGCCTTGCAGAAATGAACTGAAAAGTGAATCAGCTATTCCAAGGTCACACAGACAAATTCAAAAAGGGAATCCATTTGCCAGCTTAGTTTGATCATGTTTTCACAACTAATAGCATGCCATACATTGCCTAAATTAATTCAACACTGCAGATTAAGAGTAGAAGGTGACGTTAGCACAAAACAACAAAATAATCAGATACAAAAACTGAACTTTCTTTCTTTGAAACTTGACTCATGACTTTGATAAATTACAAGAATCTGACTGGAACAACAGTCGCCAGTCTACCCTATAATTGCTGCAAAGTATTAGGATCAGATATGCTGAATCACAGGAGGTTACACAGAGCATTATGAAACACCACTGTGTTTCATGACTATTTCAAAGTTCCTACACTCATTTCAGTCTTGTGTCCATTATGCAAACCCAGAACTACTGAGGCAATGTGGTTTTGGCATCTGCTGAGCTTGGCCACATTTTCAGCCAGTGTTTACATACGCTAGTTTACAATGCCAACATTTCACCTTGCAACAATTTTACAAGTACACAGAAGAATTTTCAGTGAATCTGAACAGCTTCTACTGCTGAACTGCCTTCCTTTTTACATGTTTTATTCTTCTCCTGTAATATGACTGGCTTAGGGGGAAAACTTCAACAAACACATCTCAAAAGACTTTTACTAATATCTCATTTCCTCCCCTTATATTCTGAAGTTTTTGTTAAAAATCCTAAGGCAGAGAAAAAGAAACCTGACTTTTTGACACAATAATGGTGACTATCTTAAACAACATTATGTAAATAATTTAAGCTGAGAAACATAAAGCTGATTTATATAGCAATCTAGATAAACAGCTTCATTAACATTCACAACAAGCAAATTATAAATTACTCTTGCTGTAAATTCATGCAACTGTATTCAGATCTCAGTGATTTATAGCAATATATAAATCACACAAGTTTATAAACTACAGGCAAGAGAACATAGCCTACCCAAAATGTGTCAAGAAACCATTTAGACTGTAATTTAGACATTCATTTCTCATGCAGTGCTCCTGCTGAGGTTGGAATGGGGTTTTTTTGAAACTTATAATGCTGCTCACAAAAACCACCAGCTCACATTGGAAGCTGCAGAAGGGTGGCTGCTAACTCACTAATGCAGTACCCAGGAAAAAGCAGAAGGCCCAGTGTCCTGAGCAAAAACCTGCTAAAAACCTGCTAAAGGGGATCTCCTCTTCTTTTCCCTGACATTCTTTCTTTGATTAATCAGTATGACTGTCATCTTCTCCTCCCCTTTCTCTTCCTTCTACAGACAAACATAATGTTTTTATTTGAACGCCTACAAAAGACACAAACAGTCCTACAAAGATTCTATGGTACAGAGGGTATGTGATTGTGTACCCACTGCCAGAGCATGAAAAAAACAGGGATCAGCTTTACTATTTCCACAAATTAATTTAGGTAAACGTTATGATTCAAATCTGCTAAGTTTCTTGTGAGTTAAGTAGCTGCTATATGTGACAGTAAGACCAAGTATACAGTAGCAGAAAAAAATGGTACATTCTTAAACAAAAGAAAATTGCTTCTGGTAAAGTCAAAAGCCTTCTGCTCAATGCACTGTAATACATATATTTCCTGAATCTCAGGAAGTTGTTCACAATGCACCTTTCTATTCTCCTGCTTATCAGATAAGCAGAAATTCACTGATGATGTTAGAGATCTGATGTAAGACTGTAAAAAAAAAAAAAAAAAAAAAAAAAAAAAAAAAAAAAAAAAAAAAAAAAAAAAAAAAAAANCAGAGGAAATGCAACTCTTATAAACTAGTAAAACAGGTCATAAAATACAGATGAGAAAATCTAATACTGCTGTATCTCTCATGTTATAAGAAAACAACCAGAGCTTCTATTTCAGTAACAGGAAGGTTGGAATATTGTGAGGATGATACAAACATAATCTTCATTACTTCATAACCACAGAAACATACAGACTTTTGGCTGGCACTCAGAACTGCAGGAAGACATAATAAAACACAACTGATGTGAGCCCTACAGAATCAAAATTCAGAGAGCAGACTGAACATGGAGCTTTTTAAACTATTACTGTTATATTTGCTATTTCCACTGCAGTCTCAGGATCTTTTGGAGTTTAATCTATGTTTTTTAACAATATTTTTAATTACAACAGTTACAATCAGTTTCAGTGTTCAATATTTGGTTCATAAACACTTCAAAAATGAGACATTTTTGATACAGACTGCTTTAGGCTTCCTACACTTCCACCCATCCTCCAGCAAATCCCTGTCTCTACTTAGATGTCCACCTGAAAAAGCATCACATGCTATCTTAGAATCACCAAACAGTTTGGGTTAGAAGGTTTTAGAGGTCAGTTAGTCCATCCTTCCTGCAATGAGCAGGAGCCTCTTAACTTGACCAATGTACTGGTCAGCAAGTTGCCCATCCAACCTGACTTTAAATGTTTCCAGGGATGAGGCACCCACCACTGCTCTGGGCAACCTGTACCAGTGTCTTACCAACCTCACTGTAAAAAATTCCTTCTCTATGTATCTAGTCTCAATTTACCCTCTTTTAGTTTAAAACCAGTAACCCTTGAACTATCATAACAGGCCCTGCTAAGAAGTGTAGTATGACCAAGATTAACTCCTCCTTCTGTGGTATCTCAGGTACCTTTAGGCTGCTCTGTATGCCTCTACCTTCACAGAGCCTCCCGACTTTGTCCTCCTCATTGTGTGAGCATGCTGATGGTGGAACTTTAAAAACAATACTGCATTTATATATCAGCATTCACTCAATAGTTGAAAAATTAATATATAGCATGGCAGCTGTGGAATAGACAAGAATGAGTCTGCTGTCAATAGAAGACAACAATTATTTTAAATCATGGGATTCTTGATAAGATTCTATAGTTTGAAAGACTCAATAATAAAAGAAAATGAAGTTAATTTAGTCTTGTAACTTTTAATAAGTATTCACTATATTCAACAGCAATGATGCCACAGGAATTCAATGAATTAAAAATCTATAAAAAATAATTCTTAGTAAACCAGAAGACAAGAATTAAAGGCCACTTTCCAATTTTACAATAACAAGAACTAGAGTGCAAAGACTTTTCAACATTGACTGCTTCACCTTTTCTTTAGAATAACTGCATTATTTTTGTGTCAAACTACTGATGCAGAAAAAATTTTATAGCTCTAAACTATTTTTATTTCTATATATTTCATGCCTTTTATTTTGCATTGAGCATTGAAAGGGATATGAAACAAACCAGAAAAAGTAACTAGCACTCCCTAAACTCCTGATTATCTCAATTCATTAAAATAACAGTCTCATAGTACAAGTCCAGAGTTTTCTGCACTAGCCAGTGAGAACTGCACCCATAAGCAGCCAGTAGGAAGAATGTACAAACACACAGCTATTTTGCCCAAAAATACTCATGTACTTCTGGCACCCTGGTTTAAGGAGATACTTTGTGTTGTACTTCCCTGGGGAATGGTATTTCCCCAGGACCCCCAAAGCCTGTAACCATATAGTTTGACCCCACTTCCTTTATTGACCCAACTGGCTGAGGTCCAGGTATCTTTTCCTGGGCAGAAACTAGATAAAGTGCTGTTCTTCCTTGTTCTTCCTCTTTCATCCCTGGAACCCTTCGAGAATAAAGCCTTGGAACAATCCTGGGGGTCAGGAGCCTCTTTTGGGGTCTTTTACCCCATCCCTGAAATATTCCTCCAAAGCCTCCCCAAGTAAGTGAGCTAGCTAAGGAGGTAATTATTTCAACTCTGGGCTTTGATGCCTTGAATCCAATCAAAATATTCTACTTTATGGAAGCAATTAATGTGCCCCAAATCAAGTAAGAATTTGAGGGGAAAAAATAAAAATANAAAAAAAAAAAAAAAAAAAAAAAAAAAAAAAAAAAAAACAAAAAAAACAAAAACAAACACCCCACAATATAGTAGAGTGACATTTAGACCTTATAAAACTGCATTGGGATTATGATATTACATTCTGGCTTTCTTTCCTAACACAATAGAAATTGAAAAGAAAAAACATATATTTCGCCAATCAAACTCATGAAATCCTTCTTCCAGATTTCTGAGATAAACATCCACCATTAAGTATTTTTTATACTTCTTTTGGGATACTTTTATCCACAGTCCAGTTCTCTCATTTATTCCCAGAAGCTTAGCAAGAAAAAAGCTCCTCACTGGGAGTTAACAGCTTCATTTATTTTCAGAAACAGTAATGCATATTCCAACGTTTCAGCTATTTTTAACCTAAAAACTGAATGGTGGCTTCTCTAATTTAAACACAACTGGTGCTTCCTAGCCCTTTGCTGATTTCATCTTTTTTTGTTTGACTTAGAAGAATTTTTTGGTGAGGATGGCAGGCTGAACTTCAGATATTTTGAAGGAAACAGACAAAGGATGAAAGCAAGGGAAGGGGGGAGTTTCAGAGCAACGGAGATTCACCCAGCACTTACTATCTACAGGAAAAGTAACCATGGTCATCGAAATACATCTTCCAAGCTCCCTAGCCTTTTGGATATCTCAATTTTGCTGCCTCGTTGCTACTGTGTGATGAAATAGCATCCAAATATCTACCAGGCAGATCCTCCTTTGACCAGCAGCTGAGTCTAGGAGATTTGTGTATTTCATTAACAGACGCTGCACAGGGTCCAGCTCTACAAAAAAAGAGCAGTAACTACACAGAAACAGATGACTGAATTTCCAAAAAAACCCAACACTTTCTGTTCATCTATTTGAAAATAGGGCTAGTTTCAAAACCAGGCTGCTTTTTGAAGAATTTTGGCCTGCACCTGCTATCATATCAAGGCAAATTTATAAAGTAATAAAGATTGAACTTGTCTAAACAAGCAAACCTGTGCAGCTCACGTCTAAACAAGGTTCTGCAGATAACATGTATTTGCTGTATTTTAACACTAAGCCTATTTTCAGCAAGAGGATTTTAACACAGACTTTAAAATAGGGAAGGCTAATTCCATTCTCCCCTTTACTGAGGTGACTCCACACTGGTTTCAGTAGCACTGCTCTGAGTTTCATTGAATATGTCAAAGGCAAGGCATACTGTCTATACATTGTTTTTTCTTTTCCAAATTTTGCTACTCAGTACAGGAGATGTTTTCTCATTCAGTGTACTAGAATGTCAAAGAAAGATTTAGCTATTCCTTTAGTGTTGTCTGCAAATGCTACACTAAAATGCTACTGTGAAAGATGTGATTACTTAAATCAAGAATGGTTAAAAGAAAATGGCAGTAAAATAGTAGTATAAAGCCACAGCCATGTAAAAAATAGCACTGGGGCAGAAAGGCTTCTGAGACATCTACAGATTAAGAGCAATGGAATTATTTCAGAAACTAAGTAACTTTTTTAACTTCCAGATATGTTAATGGTTGGGAAGAATCTATTTCAGTAAAATATGATACATTCCTCTAAGAATCTTATTCTTCTTTCTTTCCTACAACCCCTGCAAGTTTTGTAGTCCCTTAAATTGTTCCTGTGCATGGGCTCCACTGGTACCCAAAAAAGCCTTTTCACAAGAACTGTCTGACAAATGTCCTGACGAAAGCTACACTGCACAAACCCACCTGAAGTGACCTGCAAGTCTCAGGTTACTGCAAATGTTTCTGAACTATCCCAGCTACAAGGCATTGCTAAAAGAGGCAAAGCTTGACACTTTAAGTCATAACTCTAGTCTTGATGGGGATGTGTCAATCCTTAGTCAGATTAATTCCTTTAGTGTCAAATAATATACAGAAAGAAAAACACAAAAATAGCATATAAAATAGTATTTATATCACCATAAGACAAACAAATGTCAGTACAAGAACTAAATATTGCATTCATTGTCACCAATTCCCTTATCTGCAAAGGGGAAAACTACAATGACATATTTCATAGAGCTATTTTGAGAACTGTTCAGATTTGTGAAGTTTGAGATGGAACACCAGATGAACGCAGATGAATTTTTCTATCAACTGTAAACATACACATACTTTTATATGCAGACATATGTAAAAGTGAGATGACTGAACATATTTTTGTAACCTATAAGGCTGGAAACAACTTTATACAGGAAGCAATTTAAGACAACATAAAGTTTATTAAAAACAAAACTGTTTTCTCCTCAAGACTAAGAGTATGGACTACAAAATTCAGAACATCTTCAGGGAAAATTAAACACACATGTATATTTATACTTAAATGGATATTCATTCTTTTTGGCAAATGATCACTAGCAGACATACTGGGCAATATGGCTGGATTGTATTTCTGAAAATACGTGATTCTCTTACATGTTTCTCAGCAGCTCACAGCTCTTGAATATTAGTGATGGATCTCAGTAAAAAACTATATTAGGAAATCCTACAGTATTGTAGGGACAGACAAAGCATTTTTGAAATTGGCAGTCTGGATTAAAGCTCACAAACAGAATGGACACTTCCATGCCATGATCATTAGTAACATTACTGGCAGTACACAAAATACTCCAATGAAAGTAACTGCTGCATTTTCTGCCTTTTTCTTCCTTCTCAAAACTTGACTCATACTTACAGGAAAGAATAACATAACAGCACAGTTCTTCATGCCAGCACCAATTCAATTAAAAACAAAACAAACAAAAAAAAAAAACCAAAAAAAACCCAAAAAAACCCCCCCAAAAAAAAAAAACCAAAAAAAACCCAAAAAAACCCCCCCAAAAAAAAAAAACCAAAAAAAACCAAAAAAAAAAAAAAAAAAACAAAAACCAAAAAAACCAAAACCTAAAACTAAAGCACTTCTACTATCACATAAATTTGCTTAAAGTAAAATTTCAGTTCACAGGAGTGCCACTTCATAAAGGGAAATATAAATTTTTGAAGGTTTGCTCTACCAGCCTGCGATCCAAATCTCCCAGGTCTGCTCAAGTTTACAGGTCTTTCAAGCATCTAGGAAAAAACATCACCTGTCTCAGAACTGATAATGGCTTTCAAAGAAACTGATATTTTCAAAACCTTGTGAAGACAAATGTCTTAGACATCACAGCATTATCTTCAAGCCACAATAAGCTTGATGAAATACAGATTTTTATAACTCCTAATTTTATTATTATTATTATTATTATTATTAAAGCTAGTCAAACTACTGGGATCTGCAACAAATTGAACTGGAATTCAAAGCAAAAATACAGCATGTAGATCACTAAAAAGAATAAGACAGCATGAGTTTAATATCAAATTAAAAACATGTGCAGCAGGATAGTAAAATACTATATAATATTCCTGAACACAGTGCAATACTTTGCTTTGACATAATCCCTAATAGAACACAGAACACACTAGTATATTTCTGCCATATGTAAAATAAGAGGAAGAAAATACGAAGGTCATTTGATAAAAAAAATTATTTAGGAATACAATAAATATTTCAGAGTCCTAAATTATATTTTGACAACCCTTTGTAATGTCATAATGGAACCACAATACTAAGTTTGCGATTGCTTTTTTGTACTCATATGTACTCTGTTAAGCTAAGCAATGCTTTACCAAATTAAGGCTTGCAAGTAATTTTTGCTTCACAGTTTCCCACTTGCTGTTAGAAGATCTACTATGCCCTGATGACAGCTGGAACTTCTAGATGAATAGATGGAATGCTAATGTGTGATCCCCCATCACATTTATACTGGCATATGTAACTAGTGAATCAGATCTTCATGTTTATTTTATGAAAACAAACCCAATTCTTTTTAAAGATTAATGATGCTACCATGAAAAAAAGTTGGTAACCTCCGACAAATAGAAAGCTCTCATGCACGTTTTCTTTTAAAGTTTTAAATATTAGTTTTATGTATTGTCTAATTTTACGGCTTGTTTTTTCAGACTAACAGTATCACAAATTCTTGCTATGTGAACTATGAAATGAGGAGATCAACTTCTAAAACTTTTGGGTCAAACTGTTCTCAAAGTCTTCCAAGCTTTATCCACTGCATACAGCTACTCCCAAAGGAGATCTTCAGATTCAGTAAAAGAAGCCATCTTCCTAGGAGCAGAATTTATTTTACAAGCACATCCAGAGCTGATAATTATATTGCATGAAGAGCTCTTTCCACAGTATTCTGTACAATGAACATTCTTGTTTTTCTATTTGTAGAAAATCAAAACCTAAACTGAATTGGTAACTGTAAAATTAACAGAATTCAAGTCTGATACTTTCTGAATCAAGCAAGAAAATAAGAAATAAAATATCTGTTCCAGGAAACACTGTGGAACATCTGAACATCTTGCTGTTTCATCACCAGAGAGCTACTGAAATTGTAACTCAAAAGCTTACCTACTGGAGTAAGTAAAAAAACTCAGTAGCACAGTTGGGGTAGGAGTCTGGCTTCTCCTCGTGTCTGACAGACCCTGATGAGCACAGCTCTAAAAAGTCTAATTATCTCCCACTAAGTTCACTTAGCAGGGTACTGTAGGGAAGTCATCAATCTGTCATTAGAGGCTTCTCTGCAATTCCTGACAAAAGGGTGGGAAAAGACAAGTACAAAAAATATTGAAAGCAGAGCGTAGTATCAAACTGCAAAAGAATTTTGTTTGTCGATGTTTGGAACTTTTATTCTCCTCTGCCTTTTTAAATTCTGTGTGGTGTTTCCTTGGTCTCGGTACAACAGATAGCTCAGAACAATTTGCCCCTAAATCTCCAATTCTGTGCTCTCTTCTTTACGGATTCTTCTTTAAAGAATCCTCTTGCACCAGGACTGTCTGCTTAGCCAATAAAACCATTTAATATTCACAGCTCTCCTGGTTTACACATGTGTATAAGCCTACCAGGGGAAACTGAAGTGTTTTATATTTGAAAGTACTCGTTGTTGTCAATGCCTTTTAACAAAATTAACTTTTTTTTATTACATATGAAGCTGGAAAAGCATCATACTTAAAAACAATTAAACGCACAATCTCCTTCTGAGAAGACACATTTCTGGCTTCTTTTGTGTCATAAACACTTATGTATACAGTAAATGAAGTTCTGAGCATGATTTCTCCTCTTAATATTCTCTGATGTGGTTCATTTTAGCAATTAACATCACATGAAAAGACATGAAAATGGCATTTGTTTCTTCTTGTTCACAAATCAGTATGGGCTGTTTCCTAAAAAGTCTCATAATTTCAATAGTGTTCACAAATGCTATTACCATTTAAGAAAGGAGAATGGCAATTGAACTAAAGTGCCTGCTTAAACAGATGAAACTCAGTACAAGCTTGTTTATTTATGTGATGCCTTCAGATTAATTTATGATCTTATAATTTACAGTAAATTGTTATTAATAGCAAAGGCGTCAAGGATTCATCTTTGTTATTTGCACAAAGAAAGTAAGAAACAAACTTTTATAAGTCTGCTACCTAGTGTTAATAAGCTAATTGCCTAAGTTTGACATCAAAATCTGACCTGCAACTTGAAACTCAAATGCAGATTAGCATTTGTATAATCAGACCGAGTCATACAATTCTTCAGCCGGATCAGAAGTTTAAAAAGGAGGGTATGAATTTCTAGGAGAAATACCCTACAAGATTATTCCCAACACTGAAATAGCAGATAGCCTGAGTACAATCACTGGGATTCTCTCAGGAGCCATAACTTTACTGCACTGTGTAACTGAAAGTGAATTACTTCTTCAGTCTTCGGCTGATTTTTCCCTTCATAAATATATTTTTTGTCTCCCTCCCCCAGTCTCCATGCAAGTAAAGAGTCTTGAGGCATTTGAAAAAGCAAACATCTAGAAAAAAAAGGAACATGGAGTTTACACCTCAATTTATGGTGATCAGAACAAAAGAAACATGTCCAATTCTAATGACCTGACAGGTAGAGACCACTCTGCAGCACTGCTCAATAGGGCATTACATACCTTGCCCATAGCTTAAAAAGCCATAAAAACACAGGCATGATCACTTTATGTTATCAACTGCCCCACTACTGAATGGCATGGATTGAGAGAAATATTTAATAGGTTGAGGAATGCATGCAGAAGGCTATCCAAACTACCCAAAATGAAAGGGAACCTCAGCAGGAAATGAAATGCATTTTATTTATACAACCCCTTTCCCATCCTTCCTACTGTCAGATCTTTTTTTCTAAGATCTAGGAGTCTCTCTACCATCAGAGTGCTCTCTAGGAAGTGATAAATATCTTCCCTAGACTGCTGCCTTCCAAACCCACTCAAAACTAGGGCCGGTGGCCTGCCGTGTTTCTTTGTCCTTTGACAAAAACCAGAAAACTGAAAGTTAAAATGGTTCCCACCAGCACTGTTGACAGCACAAACCATTAATAGCCAGTTTAACCACGAATCAGAATCTCTGTCATCAGAAATTAAAAATACTCTAGTCATATACCCCGATGCATGGTGGTGAAAAAAAAAGACACACATACATTTGTCACCACAATCACTATGGAAACCTTTATCATGCACCAGGCACTGGAATATTTCAGGCTGTTACAACATCACATCCATGGACGTGTCACATAAAGGAAAACAAGAATCTCATGAAAACAAATATCAATCATTAATACTTTGTCCATTTCTAATGCAGACTTGGACAGCTTCCAAAGAGAAAGGAGAAGCATCTGTGAGGCTGCTGTATCTCAAAGTCCCACACAGAGTGTGCTCATGTGTGCTGACATGAGAGACAAAGTATGTTGTGCTAGAGATAGGCCAGGGAGAGGAGAGTGCCCCCAAGAAGGAAACAGTTGGCTGGCTGAGATGAAGTCACACCAAAACACCACCCTGCCCCAAGCTCACAGTCTTTAATAGCTTTAGTTCAGCAAGATTTTTTTAAAGGATTGTTTTTGTCTTCCTTCACCATGACAGTAAAAACATGGCTTCTATTATTTACATGAACCTTACTTCTAAACAACAACAACAACAACAAGCTTATAATAGCCAGCCTTCTCTCTTTACCCAGATAGTACGTTTCTTACAGAATTAACATTAGACTAGAAGCTAAACTTTGTTCTCTGTCAAGCAGGACTACTTCCATTATTTAAAAAAGAGAGAGTATGGGCAGAATTTGGTTGTATAGATTTACTGTGAGAAGAACTCTTTCTGGTTCAAGCTAATCTAAAGACATATTTATATTCCAGATAAGAAAAAGCAGATAATTTTTGGGGTCACTCAAGAGTCAGAATTTAATTTCAGTAAAAATATTAAATATTTTATTACTTGCTCTTCTACAGAAGAATATCACTTATATGGTATTTAAAGTAGCTTTCTTTTTAACAGAAAACCAAAATCATATGAAGGAACTTTATTTTTTTAAAGATTAGGCTAGAAATTCTTTAGGTTTTTTTATTGTGGTCTTTACTTTTCAGAGATACAACAGAGCCATAAGCTTTTTCTGGAAGGAAAAAAAAAAGTTGTAAGCTGTATAAAAATTCTTGTTACTTAAAATGGGAAAGTGTGAAGCAAAATTATCTTTTTTCATCTATTTTTGAAGAAAATAAGCAGTAAAAAAATTAAAATGATAGGAGGCTGTACCCAGCAATTCAGTGTGCAGTAGGTAAATTTGTGTTTACATTACAAAAACCATAGCGAAAAAGAATACAGGATAGTAAAACAGTGAGTAAAGAAACAATTAGAATTTATCCCTGATAAGCATGGACTTGCATGGTTAGGGCATCAGAAACTTCCTGAGTGCTTTGCCAATCAGCATAACAATTTTTTTCTTTGAAGCCAGGTAGCCTTTACTTACTAACCAAAACCGATCAATACTTTATAATTTGAATTTCTCACGGATGCATTTAAGACCAGGAAAATTGCTGACAATCATAATAGGTTGGAATTTCTGCACTACTTAATGACATGCCAAGGGGTTTTGAATTATTTTATCTGTATGTGAACAGATTGTGTTTTCTGTGGATACTTTAAATTTTTAAAAGTCTTGAGATTTTCAACCACAGCTTCCAATATTTAAAAAACGCCGCTTTTAGTATTTAAAAAATGCTGTCTCACCAAGTTATCTGGATCCCAGTTTAAGGGGATAAACTTCAAAATTTACAGCCTCCATGTAGTTGCCTGAGACACACAGACACCAACACTGGCTAGAAAGCAGTTCAGCAGAATGGTTACCTGATTCAGTAGCTGCCTACAGTCAGAATCTGGAAGGAGGAGGCATGAATGTGTGCAGCTAGTGCCATGTGAGAGATTCCCTCTGGAAATGGATGTGAGGTATCCAAGACAGCTGCCTGTGATTGACAGCTACAACCACAGTCCAACACAGTCTCCAGCCCGTATACATAAAACAGCCAGTGGCTAAGGCCAGAGATGCTGGATTAATTCACACAGCAACAAATGCCTGAATGCAGACAATGCAACTGAGCCCAAGGAGTTTACCATGAGCTCAACAGGTTTCTAGGTGCACTGAGTATTGACTTAACATTCACTGACTGCAAGGAGTGCTTTGACACCTCAGAGGTCAACACCTACACAACACAAGCTTCTGGGTTTAGGTATCTTAACGTAAAGCTGAACGTGACTCTGACTGTTTCATGCCATTATGTCTTCCCTACCAGCACTCCCAAAGGAGTTATTCCTGGACTCAATCTGTCAGTCGAAATGACTGAGTACACACATATCCTCCTGACACAATAAGAGCATCTTGAAGTGAAAAGGAAGAAAAGGCATTATTAAGAACAATGGTACATGCTGCTGAGGACAACAGTGATGGCCCAGAGGTAAGCATTTCCACTGGGAGGAATTACTGAAGTTAAGATATAAGAATTGTCTCTTAAAACAATTTGGGGAACATTTCTAGAGCTCTTTTTCTTTGGTTTGCACCTCACTTCTCTTACACCCATGCTGAGATTTCTCTGCCTTTCTGCCCTTAAAAACGCATGGAACGCTGCCATCTCCATGGTGGTTCATTGCCTACAGCTACCCCAGGGCATTTCACGTAGAGATATGAGCTCCAAAGACTGAGCAGCTGTTTACAAGCATTAGGCAAGAGACACTCTCTAAGCAACTGAAATGTGGGAGGTGGGGGTCCAAACCCAGAAGGAAAGGACACGGGTGGCAGCACAAGTTAACATCAACCAGAGGGCAGCCCACAGGCTCAAGTATCAGCCTCAGGTCCTCAGCAGAGCCTGTTCAGTGCTACAGTGCCACACAGAATTACAATCTCTCTCTTCATCGACCCCCAGCAGCACAGAGGCTGAAGGTACATCACTGAGTAGTCCACACATCAAGAGCCTATTGTGAAACATAAGTGCCATGGGCTGTGGTCATCTCCAGCATCATATGGACTTCTTAGACAATTCTATTAATTAGAGCTGGGCACTGCAAGGATACCATGCATTCAGGCCAAGTGGTTTGAGGGTTTGTAAATCAATCTGTCTTTCAACAGAAAGTTATGTTTAGAAACTAAAAAATCTGAAAGAAATGCTTCCTTCTCATAATGAAAATGCTAACTTAAAAAATTGCTGGTCAATAAGGTGGTAAAGCTTTAACTTTTAATTATGATTCTGAAATATAAAAGGCCCTCACAGAAATCCTGGTTCAGGCAACTAACTTGTGTTAAGACAGTTCCACAGATCAAAGCTTACTTCCCACAAAGCATATGAAGCATACAAAAAGGCTGACCTTCTCAACTGATTTCACTAAGTATGGCATTGGTACTGGCTTTGAATTTATTTTTTTTTTCATATTTCCTTGCTCTTCCATATTTTATAGCTCTCAAATAATTCACACTTGATTTTTGCTATATGTAATGTTTCCTTTCTGCCTTAGAACTTTCTATTCTCCCTTAGAACTGAAGTTAGGTCCCCAGATTTCCACGTCTTCAATTACAGCTCACAAGACAAAGTTCCACTATTCTTAAATAAAGCAGAACTAATTCAAAGCAGTGTATCTAATTAATCAAAATAGCTAGCAGTGCAATATTTAAAATAACTGAGGGCTGCCTGGATTATAGCAACATTATTAGCATGTGATTAATAAGCAGTTGAAGTATTACATTTGCTACACATTTGCTAAGTTATTTTATCTTGCTTTAAAGTTTGGTGGCAAAGTTTCAAGCCATAGTTAGGAGATTTGCTCTATTCAGTATTATGTTGTTAACCCCACCATCTGGTCAGACAGCTGAGGGAACTTAACCATATGCGGGGGGCATATTTCTCTCTTGGGAAATATTTTTCTTACAGAATTATGCAACAGTTACCAGTTTCTATCTTATTACAGTAGGATCAAAAAATACAGTAAAATACTTTGTCAACAACCTGAACTCAGTGAGCCCTGTGTTTATCTGTTACTCATGTAAGAAAATAAGATGGCACTTACTTGAGGACCAGGCTGACCCTGAAAAAGAACAAAAACAAGATTATGGAAAGTTATGACAAGGATGAACTCCTTAAATAGTAGAACATAGTTACAGTGCTCTCTATAACAGTTAACAAAATATACACTGACTGCATTGAAGTCAGATTTTAGACTCAAATTTATAGTGAATTTGAATGTTTTAATTCCAACTGATGAACTTTCTTGCAACTGATTCTAGAAATAAATTACAATAGCATATCAAAACTGCATTTGAGAAACTTCTTATTTTAGATATTCGTAACAATTTGGAAATTATAGGAAGACCTAATTGACAGTTCTCAAGTAAGAAAGAAGCCAGAGGTGCTGAGCTGATTCAGAAGCAGGTATTATGAGTTTTTTCTCTTTCATTTCTCTATTATGGCTCACCTCCATGCTTCAAGGAGATGCTAATTATTTACTATTACTGCCTATTGAATGAACAAAGTCTCAAAACTGGAGGAACACAGTGCTTTTTGCCATTGCTACAGGCACCACAGTTTTAAGCAAGTATAAACCAGTATTTAAACCAGCAATTGTGAAAGGTTTGAGATGAGCTTTTGTCAGTCAATCCAAGAAGACAGCTGATACATTTCCTCTCCCTTATTTATCAATATCCCCATTAGATGACCCCTGGACAAGTGGAGAGGCACTCTTTGCACACTGAGGAATTGTATTTCTTCTTACTGCAAGCCCTTACAGAGTAGAATTCTTATCCCTAATTTCCCTAGACCAGAAAAGCTAGTGAAAGTCATGAATTATTTTTGTGCTCTTAATAAAAACTACTTGCAGGAAGCAGAATTATTTTATCAAACAGTACAGTGGCTGTCACTATAAACAACAAAACCCAGACAATCAGCTCACACTGTAAGAAAGAGAAAAATATATACATAATTCTCCTTAGAGAGAATTCCTTTAAACGCCAT
Source organism: Aegithalos caudatus (assembly GCA_013389925.1). Taxonomy (NCBI): domain Eukaryota; kingdom Metazoa; phylum Chordata; class Aves; order Passeriformes; family Aegithalidae; genus Aegithalos; species Aegithalos caudatus. The sequence goes on from WEIU01007047.1 coordinate 52,472, forward strand.
GGGATAGCTTAGCTTCTGGTGTTTTATGACAATTAAAATAATACTTCAGTTAAACTGAAACTACATTTCTTTTTGTTGACAGAAACCGAGCATGGAGCCCTCTTTTAAATCTTATAAAACCACTTCAGCTGGAAGGTACTTCTAGAGAGACTTGAAACTTTTCTGTCTGAACATGAGAAAACACTTTTTTTACTGTTAACCAAGCACAGGACCATGGGAGATTGTGGAGTTTGTACTGAAGACACGTAAAACCTATCTAGACATGATCCTGGGCAAACTGCTTGAGTTGGCTCCACTTGAGCAGAGAGGTTACACGAGATGACCTCCAAAGGTCCCTTCCAACTTGAACTATCCTGTGATTCTGGGAAATTTTAGATGGGGTGGGGGGCAAAAGCATTTCAACTGGGAACCATTATCAACAAGAAAAGCAAATGAATAAATGCTTTTTAACTAATAAAACCTTTTGTGTCAATTAAAAACCACAATAAAATGGTATTTAAATTCACACAAAGGTTTTTAAATTATTTTTAAATATATGGAATCAGGTTACAAAGGAATATTGGTAAAATAGAATTATTGTGGCTATCTAATCTTTACACTGAATGCAGCATAAAGCATTTCTTGTTGTATGGTATTGGATGCTGTAGTTTTCTATTCATTCCTTAGAACAAAACTGCACCATAGAGGATATACAAAAAAATAACTTAGTGGCTGAGATTTGTCAGTTCAAACACTAGGTAAAATTTTCTGAGTTGGTGAGCTCTATGAATTTACACATCACACTAGGTTAATGAATATGATTGAGACTCCTCAGCAATCAGATTTTACCTGAATCTTCCCCTCACAGCAGGTTTTAGGCTATTTTATGTTATACCTGATCTTAAAATCATCAGGAATTGCTAATAGATGCAATACTGGACAGTCAGTGCAATAAAAGAGGTCTGTGCCTGCAAACTCTATATATAAAATTCAAAATACATTTGCTCACAAGAATACCTAAAGCTGCAATAGATTTTGACCTAATCATTAAAGGCTGTCTCCTACATATATATATATATATATAAA
>WEIU01007047.1:68445-100768 GCA_013389925.1 Aegithalos caudatus
TTTAACCACCACTGGTTAATCACTCTACATCCACATGCTGTCAAACATAAATAGAAAAATGAGACATAGAATTAAAAAATCTTTTGGAACACAAAATTTTGCTCCAAGGTAGTTTATTTCATAAATAAAGCTTGTTCTGTTACACCACAGAACTATATTGTGCACTGGGAGGAAATGACTGGAAAATTTCAAGTGGCAGGCCTGACAAAAAGCAAGTATGAATGATCTTAGGTACAGTTCAAGCATTAATTAAGCCCATCAAAGCATAAATGTGAAGATGTTAACCACAGCCTTCTGCATGGCACCTGCTAAGCTGCCAAGCTGAACTCAGTGGAGTAGCCCAGAGAGACTAGAAATGTATGCACGCTGTCAAAAAAATGACAAACAAGCTTAATTCCTTTCTCTACCTACACATACTTTATTATGAAAGAGAAGAGGGCAATCTCTAAGTCTGCAGAAGCGAGTACTGAAAAAATACATTTAATTCTTAAATTACACCTACCCCCTATCTATCTAACCATAAGCTATAAATCATTATTTATTTGATAGATATATGGGTTTGTGTCATTTTGAATTAATGTAAGCTGTGAATCAAAACTGTACTGACTCACACTAGCCTTCAGTATCCCAACATTTTGTGCTCACTTTTTAATCACACACTGACATCAAGAAAGTCACATGCAGAGATGTGGGTTTTATAAGACCAGAGTCCATGCATCTGAGATGGCAATTGCCAATTCAAAGAGGGTCTTGGTGGATCCAGCATATGCCAACAATTGTCTGTACTACTAATCATTCACTGAGGTTATTTATTATAATGTTGTTTTATTTTTCTACTAGTTTTCTACATCTCTGTTTGTAATGCTATGTATAAAATGGATTCATAATTTAGAAAGTTTAATGTGTTTAAACCAGGACACATTATGTAGGCAGGCATTTACTGCAGCAAAACTAATTTTCTTAAATCACCATGGGGACTTTCTCCTTTAGGTTATCTATGCCAATTTATCTTTATAATTTTCAGTGAAGAAAATGGGTAGAGATATCTTTTTATATTACTGGCTTTTGCAGATGAGGCAGTTGTTCCTTCACTATTACAGTCACAGAAAAAGAATAGCTTGGGGCTCTACTCCAGGGACCTGCAGAAATAAACACTGCCTGCTCTTATTTATGCAGTCAGCATTACCCAAATGTAACAAATGAGAGGATTCAGCCCATAGTTCATTCAAAATGGCAGCTGCCTCATAACTGACTAACAAATGTGTTCTGATGTGTAGATTTGCTCCTGTGACAGAGAATTAATAGCAACTGTAATTCTAAGAGGTCTCAAAATTTTCTGTTAGAATCATCTTTTATAATTATCTTCAATCACTGTTATTAAAAATTAAACTCATGAATTACAACGCATTTTATTTATCGAACCAAAGGTCTTAAAAACCCATTATTGTATGAATGTGACTGACATGATTATGAAGGCCACAGTTAGTACTTAGCCATACAGATTTAGAGATCCTCCCACAATTTGTAAGAAGAACTGGAAATTTATTCNNAAGAACTGGAAATTTATTCACTGAATATTATCAGTATGTTCTCAGCTACACTATGTTTACAAAAATCAGCACATTTTTACAACCTTCCTCTGGTTCTCATGTCACAGAAATATTACAAAGTTAACCTGCATGGCACTTGTTTAACCTGAAGCATCTACTTGGGAACAGAGCTGAGGTTTGTTGAGGATAATGTTATTCTATATGGTCCCCAAAAAGAAATTTATAAAGCCAGGTATCTCTTAAGATGGACAGTTGACCACTCGTATCTCTTTCCACTCCCTGAGAAAAAGCACGGAGTCTGAGGCAAATGGATCAACTGAAAACCTCATGTCCCCTAAGCCAATCACCTCTGTTGTGACTGAATACAAAGATAAAGCATATAAACTGAGAAAACACATACTAAAGTCACAGTACAAAGAAGCTGTTGAGACTCCATATGTTTTGAATTTTCTGTTCATTTAAAAGGGAAAAAAAAATTAAAACCTGAAATAGCTATCCATGTTCCACTACCAAATCTGAAATTTATTCCAAGAGTTCTGCTGCCATATGCCTAAGAGTTACTTTGGGCAAATGCCAAAAATAAAAGGTGGTCTGTGAAGACACCTGTTGAGAAAGAAAAATAAAATTGCTGTAAAGTGGGAAATTTCTATGGGATCACCAAGCCAAATCCTCAGGGTAAGGTCAGGAATTAAGATAGCTGCTCCTTGAGCTTAGACATTTATATTTTTGTACAATTCTGAGAAAGAGGAAATCTGACCAGCTACTAGTAAAACAACTGTTGCAAAAATGCTTAACATTGCCATAGGCTGTTTAATCACAGATGAAAAATGCACGATCTTTACTTCTTCTGATTATTCCAATTCTATTTGTTTTACAGCAACTGAGTTGCCATTATATCTGTTGAAAAACTTGGGTGAGCTTAATTTTATGAATATCCAGAGACTGCTACATTTGCCTAGGCAGCCTCAATCTCTAACTGCAGACACAGAAGGAAACAAAATATGAAGCACCAAAGACAAAGCAACACAGCAGGATTAAAAAAAAAAGCCCGTTACCAATTTCTCACAAGGGTGGTTTTTATGTTCTTCCCCACCAGGCCTATTTCTTCCAAATCAAATGCCCTTCACTGTTCTACCTGGAATTCTCTTTGCCTTTTGTGATATAAGAACAGAAAATGAGGTGAGGAAAAATCAGAGACTTATAAAAGCAACCTGAAACTCCTTACAGATCACGATTACAGCTTTTCTCATGGTATACTGGGATGAGCTTTTACGGGTGCAAAAATCAGAAGTGTGATGACAAAGACATTTTGTAATCTAGAAGGAATTTTATCAGGCTGAAGAATAATTTAAATTCTCTACCTGCAGTCCTAAGCTTTTCCCCTTTGTTATTCTTGAAGCAAGACTTTTGAGAGCTAGGAAAATTTTAAATTAATTGACAGGTGAAATTTCAAAGATGTATATTTCAGGTTTTATCAAGTGATGATATTTGACACTTGAAGAAGAATAATATTCAATTTAGACACTTCCTTTCTTCAAGAGAAGAATATGTCTATATTTCTTGAAGATGAAACAAGGATGTCAGAAGAAATGAGATTTAATACGAGGCACATGGTCACCTGGAGCAGCCATGACTCTCCATGGCTGCTGAAAGTCTTGTAAATGCAGAAAGTGCTCTGCACCCTGACTGTCATGGAGAGATGAAGGAGAAATTTCCCCACTTCTCTGTTTATGAAGAAATGCTCTGAGGGTATTTCCATATTCTGAAACTTAATTCTGAATAAGTGAAGCTTTACCACCACACATGTGGCAATTTCCAGGATGGTTTACTTGGATGTTGAGCTTCATCTATGCCCCAGTAAAAATCTGCTACCCATTTAACCTACAAAGGTTTACAAAACCTCACAGTTTGTGTATTTGGCCTCCTCAATACATTCACAAAATAATAATTCTTTAGTGGCCAAGTAAATTTGGGGTAGAGTGTTTGGTGTGGGTTTCCTTTAGGGTGTGTATGTACTTTTCTCCAAGTTCTAGCATTACATCCAAAGTGACATTGTCATACAAAATGCCTGCAAAAACTGCCTGTCATCTCATTCTCCAATGCTTGTGCACTCTTTTCCCTCTTGTATTTGAGTAGATGCGATTGTCTATTTCAATTTTAAACTCAACCTGAAAGAGTCACAACTCTGAATTTGGTCACTGTGAGTTATACAAAGCTTGTTATGAGGAAAAATAAAAAGAGCTGTACACCAGTGTACACTTCTCCAGTATTCCTGGTGCCTTAAATAACAACGAGTTATTTGTGGTTTTATGAACCCCTTAATAACTCTGTTACTCATTAGCAGCAAACTCCACTTATTTTATTGATTTTTGATCCTGTATCTTCCTGGGAACCTATATTTCTCACTGTAATTCCTTTCACTGTTATAACTATTCTTAAAGTATCTTTAAAAACTAGAATGAACATAGGCAAAGAAAAGTTAAGCCTTGGAGAAAACAGCCACTTGCTTTTGCAAGAGAGCTACACGAAGTTTAGATTATATGTGGCAGACACACCTCACTATCCTCACAGAAATCCAATACAGGTTTAAGCAAAAAGCCTTCTACAGGAGTTTACTAAGACTCTGAAGAAATAACTTAGAACAGTAATAGCCTTCTCATAGACCTCTAGAGGGGTGTAAAAGTACCTTCAAAGGATATAGCACTTGCATTTACATATTTCCCATTCAAAGGAGGAAGGTATGACTGTAACTGAAAAGATTGAAACATTCATCCACCTGACAATTTTCAGGAAGCAAAGCCAAATTTTATTCCCAGCCATTTTCAAGCAGGAAGAAGCAGCACTCAATCAAGTGCTAAGCACTACTGACAGCTCACATCACTCATGAGGAGAAATGCACTAAGTTTGCCCATAACAACACCCATTAGACCCAGCAATTTCAGTACCATGGCTCTGAAGTACCTCCATTGTTTTCAGATCACAGAACAAATCTCTTCAAGAAAACAAATTTGTACTCACCTACACAGATTAACCACTCTAAGAGAATTTGGAATGTGCACTCAGAAACCTGATAATGCTTTTAGTACATCCAAGCAAGTTTCTTAACACAGATGATCTGTTCCTCACCAGCTGACTTCCTACTACTTGTAATTGTAAAGATGGGCACTGGATGGTGATCCATTGGTGACACCACTCTGCAATTATATAACCTGCCCAGATAAAAGCAGTGAAATAGGCTGCATCAAATCAAGTATTGCCAGCAGGTCAAGAGAGGTGATTCTCCCTCTCTGCTCCACTCTTGTCAGAGTGGAGCATCTGGAATACTGTGCCCACCTCTGGGACCTACAGTGTAAGGAAACACATGGACCTCTTGGAGCAAGTCCGGAGGACCACAGACATGAGCAGAGGGATGGAGCAGCTGTGTCTGTAGACAGTCTGAGAAAGTTGGAGCTGTTCAGCAAAGGCTCCAGGAAGATTTTATTGCAGCCTTTCAATACTGAAATGAGTCCTGTAAAAAAGGTGTGAAGAAATATCCTTTTTTTTACCAAGGCCTGTAGGGACAGAACAAGGGGTAATGACTTTTAATTAAAACATTCTTTTTTTAAAAGTAGAAGAAGGTTTATCCTGGATATAAGCAAGAATTTTTTAATTATGAGAGGGGTGAAATACTGAAGCAGATTGTCCAGAGATGCTATGGATGACTCATCCCTAGAAGTGTTCTCAATCCCTCTAAGTGTTCAAGGCCAGGCTGGACGGGGCTTTGAGCAACCTGGTCTAGTGGAAGGTTGCTCATGGGCCCCTGCCCATGGCAGAGGGACTGGAACTAAATGATCCAATCATTTTCTTTATTACCCAAACAATTTTGAGAGCCTGTGATTCTACAAAATTCTCCTTTAATTGCAGGTGCTCAAGGTATACAACTTATGTTTTACCAACGGAAACATTTTTAAAACTCACTGAAAAATTAAGTATCTTTTGTCTGAAAAACATAGGCAACCCAATCTGGGAGGGCCCTTTAAGCTACACAAACAAGTGCTATAAATAAGATCATTACTATACTTCAACATTCACTACGCTGTGCACATATATTATCACATTTAGTCACTTAGTTTCTAATACTCATTTGACAGCAGGCATATACTTCTTTCAATGAATGGGACTCTGCAGACAGTTTGATGACTACTAGAAAGAAATGTATTATTAATAGATTTTAGGAAGATGCATTATTTCATATATTTTTTCAAGCAATAAATCCTAAAGATATGAATGAAACTGACTGAAAAATGAATTGTTATCCATTATCAAAAATTACTCTGTGACAGTCACTGCAGCCAATTGCTAGGACCTCTGTCATAACACTTTACTCAAAATGCATTGAAAAATGCAGTCAAGTGAAACAGGAGAGAATTAAAAGAAAGGACTCAGTGCTTCCATATGGCAACAGTACAGCTTTGTAATATGGAAAATTGAGATGCGGTATCTTAAAATTTTTTTAATTGATTAATTATGAATTTTGTATTCACAAATGAAGAAACTCAACACAAAATATGTACAACAACAAACAATCACTGCATCTCATTTATGCATTGTAAATAGTCTGTTTCTTTTCAGAAACTTGTCAAAGGCTTTTTATTTTGCTTTGGTTTCAAAGGAAAATCCTACATTTTCTAGGCATCTGAGAAACAAACAAACAAAAAAAGGTCCTTTTGACAGAAATAAAGAGAAACCAAAATATACCAACAGGATTTTAGAGTAATCATAAACTGCTATCATAAATATATGATGAGTTACCGGGTAGCCATTTCGCCCTGGTAGACCCTGGTTGAATGAGATGAAATGGTACGACACATTAACAACACAGTCACGACATATGACATAACAAACATGCAGAGTACATCATCAGGCATTTATAATTTGTGTATTGCTTGTTTTTTTTACACTTGGTTATATTTCAAACCAAGAAAAATGAGATAGGTACTACACAGTGAAGAAATGAGGCTTTGGCAATGGAAATTATGTGTTTCAACATATATAAACCCTCTGATTAAAAAGCTACTGGCTACTTCTGATGCCCAGTGAAATTCTGTTTTTTATGAAGAGAATTATCCATGTAAACTGACAGGCAATATGTAGTTAATTAAAAAAAAAGTTTTAGTGCTTAGGCAGTAAAGTATTAGATTCCACTAGAAGAGAGGTGGCAAAGAAGAAATCTGAGATTGCTGTAAAAGTTCATTAAAAAATTCAAAATCCCCAGCCTCTGACTGTTATTACATGTGCCACTCAGCAGTCATGTACAAAGAAAATAAACAGAGCACTGTGGCAGCCTTTGAAATTACAACATACACCTAATTCCATCCAGTTTCATGTGGGATATACAAATATTTGATATTTTAAATGAAAACTATTACCACAGTCTCCCAGGTGAAAACAATACTTAAGTTCACAACAGTAGCCCCTAGCCAGTGTCTATGTAAATACAGAAATGAATTAGGAAGAGAAACTAAAAACATAAAACTTCTTTATGCCTTGTAACAACCTAAACCTTTGCTGCCTGTCAGCAAGATGAAGTCTTTTAGGTTTCAACTATGAAACTTGGAATTTAAAGTTGGATAACTACTTGAAATTATTCAGTTTTGAAACTTATTTCAGGTTTGTGTTAATATTGCCATAATTACAACTTATTTTATGGGGGGATGTTTGTTTGGGTTTTGTAATGTACCTGTACTAAAACAGGGGGGAGCTGAAGTCAGAGACATTCTTAATGAGCCATATAGTGAACTCTGGCCACATTGCCCTGGTACAGGAAAATAGCTTGTAATATGATTTATGTTTACTCTTTGTGTTTCATGGGAGGACTGCAAAAGAAATTGAGGAAAACAGCGTCTCTCTCAAATAAACAACACCTTTATGCATTATGCCTGGCTTTTCATTGATGGCTTATTATATGAATTTGTCACTATGATTTGCTGAGCACATGGTCAAAGTCTTACAACGATAAGTAATACCATGACTCAATATATGCAGCTTATAATAAAATCATCAGGTCACAGCAAGAATTCAGCATACTAATTGAATATTCTTAAACATGCAAGTAGCATAGAACACATAGATGATAGGGTCTTGAATATATTGTGGAAATATTGCATCTATTAAAGAAAAAAAACATGGAAGTCTTCAAACTGTAAGAGAAATACTGTTTTAACAGTCACACGCCTATGCCAAATGATGCACATGGATGGCTGGACAGCCTGTATGCCTCCAAAGAACAGGGAGCATGTATCCCACAATTTGTGATAAATGAAGAGGGAGTTACTACCCAGCAAAAGTGGCCAGGTCTGGGCTTAAGACAGGATACTCACAGGTTCTTATAGTTCAGTAAAACATCTGTTATGAAGTCACAGGCAAAATGAACATAATATACTTACATGGAGTTGTGAATCCAAATGGCAATCTGGAGCGCTGAGCATAAAGCTTTATTGGTTTAGAGACTTTTTTCTTAATGAACTTTCTGATTAAATTATTCAGCTCCAAGATACTGTATGTATAAATATCAAAATTCCCTCTTGAGTATATATGATCATTTTATCACGCTGATAACTTAACAGGATCTAACAGATTTCTCCCTGATTCTGGAAGAACCAACAATGTATCACTGTACTTACAGGAGGTCCTGTGGGGTGGGAGAGAGGGGAAAAAGGGTAAAAAAGAGAAAAAAGAACATGTAAGCTTATGAAGTTACTGAAGAAAGACACACACACAGTCAAGCACAAGGCCTTGGGATTGTCAGTGGGCAGCACTGGTAACACAGGGCACACGTTTTCCCACTTAAGTAATCTTGTGCTTCGGTAGCACTCTGAAACTTGTAAATGTGACTACTACCTAAAAGCATGCACTTACCTTAACAAATCTTCAATTACAGTCATGCAATCTTATGAAAATTGCTTCTCCATTCATTTCCATGCAATTTCATGCCAATCCTAAAATACCAGCCATGGACTACAATTCCTTTTGTCAGGCTCCACATAAAGCAAATATAATCACATCACCAGTTTCAGTTAACCACAGAGCGAGCATTAGATCAGAGCTTGACTATGGAATTGTACAAAGTACCCTTGGCATTTCACCTGGGCATCTAGGCAAGAATACACGTACCAGCATCTTCCAGCCTTCCAACTTTGCCTGTGAGGGGAGGTTTCAGTGGCCACCTGACAGGGCTGAACTTTCTTTTCATCCCCTTCCTCTCTCAAGGCACACATATAAAATGTTCCCCATTAAAATGTCACACTTTGTGAAGTGATATTTGCACATTTTTTCAATTATTCAGACCTCAAAGACTTTTGTGTAGCAGTTCTTGGAAACATTATCAAAGGGCCACAAATCAAATCTACTATTTCAGTCTTATTAAGTTAAGCAGCTGCAGCTCTCAAATCAATGGCATTTCATTAAGCTTTTATGCCTCTCTCTAATTTCTGAATAAAGTGAAGTGCAAAAAGAGTATAAACCAGCAGCAGCTGTACTTTGAGATTGCTTTTAATATTGATAGCCTTTTCGTTTTAACAATGCAACTTTAATTGTCCAGTAAGTAAGGTAATTTCTTTATTCTGGCAAACATTCTTAAACAGCATTTTAAGGTCCAGGTCTGTTTTTAAATGAGAGCTCCATTTCCTTTATAAATAGTTTACCATGTGTTTATTTGAGATGTAAAATGAATCAATGAGCATCCCACAAAGTAATTTCCAGGATCATTTGTAACTCAATCTTCAACCACAGGACTTCCCTCTGTATCATAGCATCTTTCTGAACTAAATACCAAGACAACACTGAATGGAAACAAAAAGGTGATTTGTATCAACTTTTGGCAGGGCTTGGCTTTAGTTTTGTGATTTAGGAAAATATGGAAATAGTTTTTAAGAGCCATATAAATTATCATTTACATAGATAAGAAAGGCTACAGAAGATTTACAGAGATCAAGTTGATTGGAAGACTTTCCTAGCTGGCAGATTAGACAAGACAGCCTAGGAGAATAGAAATGCTCATTTTCTACTGCATTGCCTCCAGAAAGTTCACCTTGATGAAAAACTCAATCCTGCAAGGTAATTGATTCAACTCCTGTAAATGTCAACAGCAAGAAGTGCTCAGCATCTCACAACTTTGCCTCAAATGAAATTTCAAGCTACACACCACCAGCAGGTTTCTATCAGCAGCAACCTCCCTTGTACAGGGTAACGAACCAACAAATGTTTTTCTTATTTCTGTCAGAACTTAACTGCTCATTCTTATAAAACAATTTCTCTCATACAGAGTAGCCTACTTATCACATTATGTCCCTGATTATCAACATTCTTGACATAGGGAATTTTATTTCCTCCTTTATTTCCTTATAAAATTGTTCTCCTCAAACCAAAGGGGCCTGATTGAATACTGACAACTTGTGCATGGGTGAGAACACCCCTAAAGGGTTTGACAGTTACAGATGTGTTACCAAAAGGCACCACACTGAGCATTATGAGGTGTGCCTAAAAATTAAGGATGCCCAAGACGAGAAAACTGGAAGGCCACCAGACACATGCCAAGGGTCACAACAACATTTTACCAGAGAAGTTTCAGATTTCTTTTTCAGAGCTTACATGCAATACAACCAAAAATCAAGGCATGCTGGCTATGCATCCTCACAAAACCAGACATCAATTGACAATCTTATGAAATTGAAAACTTACCAGTCTCTCCTCTTCTTCCCCGCTTACCTCTTTTCCCTGGAGGACCTAAAAAGAAGACAGTGGACTGTAACTTTTCCCCTTGAAATTACACATTTATTTGGATGTAAGGGCATTAGAATGATGTAATACGTGAAGTTCAGAGACTTTGGCTGAGCAGGGGTAAAAGACAATCTGAGTAAGATTTAGGAAGTCTGTGGTAAATTTGACAGCTATGGTACCCACTATAGGCTGGGAGAAACTTCAAATATCTTCCAGTTTATCCCTCTTTTTCCAGGAAAAAGTTGACCACATCTAAATTTTTATTGCAACTTCTACTGGCTTTTTTTGCCCCCAATATTTCACTGCTCTGACAAGTAGAACTCTTTTCTTTATGTCCAACTTGCTGCACTGAAGCCCATCAATTCTCGTGCTTTCCACCATGACCCCCATAGAAGAAATTTTTTTCTTCTCTCAAAAACATCTTTGTATTCCTTAGAACTGCTGCACATTTCCTTCAATTATCCTAAACCAAATATATTGTGAGACCTGAAGTTTTATTCAATTATTCCTGTATTAAGCCAAAAGATTAGTATTTATCTGTAAGAGTAAATCCTCTGGAATTTGCTTTCAGCCTCTATCTGAAAACATGCAAGAGATGAAGAAATCATCAACTGGCTTGCCATCCCCCAAACATTTAACAATAATGTACATGTTGCCAGACCCACTGTACAGTGCTTTGCTTCCAGTTTATATTTGCTTATTTGTCAGCCAACACGATGGCTTAGTCACTGTATGCTTTTTGCTAAGAAATCTTTACTTCTTATTGTTCTTCCTCCACAAATATTTACATAATACAACCAGTATCTGCTATCACCTCTAAAAAAAAAGAAAGGAAAAAAGGAAAAATCCTGTTTGTCCCTCATTTCTGCCTTCAATATCCTTTTCCAAAAACTGCAGATCTTGGATGTCAGACTGCAGACACTTCCCCCCTCTTCTTGGTGACCTTGACATACTGTTCCTGAAAATGCCAGGAAAGCACACTTGCACTTCTCCATGTACAGCTTGGAGGAGAAGCAGCAGCTGTGGGGGGTGACACAAGTTCTGAAACTTGGCTGCTCTGAAAAGAGAACCACAGGTGGGACTCTGAGAGCTGCTGAAGAGAGGCGAGCGCACGGGTGGAATTTCCAGAAGCAGCGAAGCGTGCAGGAGCACAAGTACCTCTGCTGTGGCTGGATCTCACCGTTTGTAATAGATACGAGATGCACAGGTGGTTTTGTGCAAATGCCTGCTACTTTAAACTTTACAAGTCATCTGAAGCATCAGGCCATAGCTTTTAAATAGCTTTGCATTATATATTTGCAGCAATCTGGCTTAAAAGACTAACAGCTGAAAAGCAGCATTAGTGAAACAATTTCAAGATACATATGAAACAGTGTTAGTTCTCCAGGTGAATAAAACACTACTGATTTAAAGAGAAAGGAAGGAGGAAGAAGGGAGAAGTAAGAAGGGAGAGGAGAAAGAAGAAGGGGAGGAGAAAAAGGAGGAGAAAGGAGGAAAAAGAAAATAGAAAAGTAGCTCTTGTTTTGAATGTAGAAAGGTTCACTCCTATGAGAGATTATAAATTTGATTAAAGTCCTCCTTGCCTTTTCTAGTAACTATAGTAGGGGCATGATGCAGAAGTTTAAGACAACAATATTCTACAAAGCAAGAATAGCATGGGATATGCAGAATCAATAGCACAAATACTTTGGCATATGAAAAACAGCAAAAACTGTCATTTAAGAATGAGAGAATCATGCAATTTCCTCCTGCAAGGGGTATCTATAGAACCTTCTTACACAGGAAACAGCATGTTAAGAAACAGTAAGTTTCTATATGCACCTCCTTTTTTCTCCCCCCACAACTAACACCAAAACTTCTTAGAGCCCCTGCATGCACACAGCCCTGCAGAGGCCCTCTGTGGAGATTCCCTGAGCGGTAACCAAGCTCACAACACAGATGTAGAGCAATTTGGGCTCAACATGAACAAGGGTTTGCAGGAGAAACTTAGAATGTTCTTCTCCAGGTAATGACACAGCATTGTGCATACAGCAGTAATATTCTCCTAAACAGGGTGGTGATATTTTATTTTATTAAACTTTAACTGTGCTATAGATGTGCACACAAATAAACAAGCCTACTATCAGGTTTGCTTTTGAGAAAGGAACAGTACTTTGAAACTAAAAATTTTTGGGTACATACCAGCAAAATATGTTAACGTCACTAAGAGAAAATCCTGAAGGTCACTCCCAGCTATGAATTTTAGGAAGGAATTCGATCTGTCCAGAAAAGCAGACTTCAAAAGAGCACAATGTTGCTAGTTTAGCTGTATACAGGGACAGCAAAAAACAGGCTCCAGTTCACCTCTTTCCTTTGACATCAAATACTGATCCCTTCTAAGACGTTATTCTAATATTAGATTTAAATCTATGAATGGTCAGAAAAATTACTGTTATTATTTTTCCAAAGTAACCACACCGCTGAGGTTAGGAAAATTACTCTGGAATATGAGACCAATACTCTGAAATACAGTTACTCTGAATATTACACCAATATTAATGAAATCATACCATTGGCCCTGACCATCACACCAGCAGTATTTACGGGTCACTGAGTGACAGGTATCTCTTATCTCTCTCATTAAATCTTTTTTATTTCTGCGCTATTCAAGTCTGTCAAGGTGGTAGCATTTGCAAAACTCTAATTAATTGTGAGATGAGAGATGGATCTTGCAAACTTCTACTAGATTTTGCTGACCATTTGAGAAAATAGTTTCTGTATATTTATCTATTTACTTACTTTTTACTAATACAAACTAATTCATTTTAAACAGTTTACCACAGATGGTTTCAATTCACAGAAAACTAACTCTGAAATTTATGGTCATTGCTAGATGACCTACTGCTTCAGAAAGTACACAAGCTTTCATGTTTTCCTGAACAGGCTGCTTTCTCTAAATCTCAACTGCTAACATATCATCTGTAGCTGCAGGAGTTTCAAGCAATCAAAACCTTAGGCATTTTTCTATAAATAATAATTTTCATCTGTCTATAATTTTATAACTTTGCACTAATTGGAGGATTTGGTAGAGACTCATCACAGCAGAAGGAGCAGTGAATAAAGCTGTATTATAGACAATGTCAGCTTACATCAAGTCCACAGATTTTTACAGCTTGCACAAAACACTCAACATGACACAACTACTGTGAACTCTCCTGCCTGGGGTTAAAAAAAAAAAAAAAAAAAAAAAAAAAAGTCTCTTCAAAAGTATCAGGAATGTCTATCCTGAACTGAATTTATTCCATAGTATTTTATAGGTATTTTCTTTTACAAAATATTTTCACATTAAAAACATAAATATTAAGAAGAAAAATAGGAGTTTGAATGTCAGTGGAGATGGGTTAATAAACACTAATGATACACAGCAATAAGCAAAACCTTGTTTGTAGTAGCCAACTTTGGCAAAACATTGTTTTTCCAGGATCGCTACATTTACCTGCCTGTAGGGAGTAAGAGTAAAATGCCAGATTACCTATTTTTCATTTTAAACTTAATTTAGCTTTGAAATATTTGAAATTATTTTATTCTTCCAAAACCATTTATTAATCTAATTCTTATCAACAGAAAATTTAGAAAAAAAATTCCATTCAATTAAAAAAACCCCACAAAACACTGCTATTTCATATTTATGAAGAGAATTTTGGAACTGAAAGGAACTAAAACCTAATTGAAACTAAAAGTCAATTATTTATTTAAATTTACCTTCTCAAACACAAAATCTCAGCCACTCAAAAAGTAGCTCTTTCCTACCATAAGAGCTTGTCAATCAAACAAAAAAACCCTCCCACCCCACACAGGAGTTCAGAAAGCTGGTTCCTCTTTTACTGATGCTCAGCACATCACTCATATGTTGTGTCATACACAGACTCATTAAAGGCAATTTATTGTATTCCACACACACAAGAGAAGAATATTTTCCTGGATATTTCAAAGGACATCCCATTTCACATGAAGTTCATAGCAACACAGGATTTCTACGTGCCAAGTCAGAAAAATCAATTAACATAGCTACATTCTCACAATAAATCGTGAGCAACTTTGCCAAAGGTAGTAGAATTACTTCAGTATCACCAGGCATAAAACTGTCAGCCTTGCCGAAATCATCTGGATTAAAATATCTAGAAATCAGCTGAGCTATACCAACCAAACCATCCTTTTTGATTCAGCTCTGACACTGGTAAAATAACTGCTATTGGTTGCATTTCAAGCTCCATCACTCCAAGCTGTAAATTGATCCAACTCTTTCCTTTCTGCTTCCAAAGTACAACCCAACTGTCATCATTTTATCCCACTTCACGTTTCTCCCTGTCAAACTGCCTCAGGAAGGAGTGGGCCACTGAAGAGAGCCAAGCCCTTACTGCTGCCAGGGAGAGGAGAGCCTGCCCAGCAAGCTGGCCCCTCTGCCCCAGAGCTGTGGGAGCAGCAGCAATGGGTGGCAATACAGGCCAGCAATGCAGGTGGGGAGCAGGGCAGAGCAGCAGCCGTGAAGTACGCATGCCACAAGCAGTGTGGTGGCTCCAGCTGCCCCATCCTGCCAGCCTCTACCTGCCAGGATGGTCACCACCTCCAGCAAACAGCTCTGAAAATCCCCAGGGCTGAGCACACACGCAGCAGATGTCTGTCTGGGCAACATGAGATTGAATAGACACATCCGTGGTCCCCTTCACGGGGAGGATTTCTATATCCAAAGCTGAACATGTTCATATAAACTCTGCATGGATCTACTGCGGGCTACTTCATGAGCCTTTCCTACTCTCCCCTTTTTTCTCAGCTTAACTCATGGAAAACTTGGATTCTTCTTTCCTCACACACTGCATAACCACTCCATCTGACATGTCAGTCTACTTTGTACCTCAGTCTCTAGTTGACAACCTGCCTGAACTCCCTACCTGATAAAATTATCTACCTCATTTCAAGTCTTGGCTGGATAAATAACCACCATTGTTTCACACACAGTACATCATCTATTTGGCTCACCTAGAAGTATCATTGCATTGCAGGGCTTGGACACATGTCAGAAGCTATTATGCAACTTGGCTGAGGAAATGTCAAAAATCAGTCTGATCCTCACAGCAAAGCAACCTGACTGCCCTAAATCAGATTTGTACCATTTCTGTACATGCTAAATACCACCTGACTAGAGACATTTCACTGTTTCACAATTTCACTAGTACCAGATGCCACTGAGAAGAATCCCATTAGCATCACCTGCAAAATAGCCACACACACACGTATATATATATATATTCACAGAATCATAGAAAGGTTGGGTTAGAAAGAAACCTTAAAGATCATCTGGTTTCAACCCCCCTGCCATGGGCAGGAATGCCACCCACTAAATCAGGTGCTCAGGACCCCACAACCTGGCCTTGAACACTTTAGGAGAAGCAGCTTCTGCAGCTTCTCTATGTAATCTGTTCTACCACCTTCACAGTAAAGAATTTTTTTCCTAACATTTGATCTAAATCTCTTGTCTTCTTCTTAAAAACTGCTAGTGTCCTAGCACTATCTGCTTGTATAAAAAGTTGTTCTTCCTCTTTTTTATAAGCTCCCTTTAGGTACTGAAAGGCTACAATGGGGGCTCCAGAGTCTTCTCTTCTTCAGGCTTGACAATCCTAATTTTCTCAGCCTGTCCTCTCAGGAGAGGGTTTCCAGCCCCCTGAACCATCTTGATGGCCTCTTCTGGACTCAGTCCAAGAAATCCACATCCTTACGTTGGGGATCTCAGAGCTGGACTCATGATGCAGCCCAGGATGCAGTTGGCTTTCTGGGCTGTGAGTGCACATTCTTAGTTCATGTCCAGCTTGTCATCCACCAGAATCCCCATGTCCTTCTCCACAGGGCTGCTGTCAATGAGTTCTCTCGGCCCCGACTTACATCTGGGATTGCCCTGACCCTGGTACAGCATTCTGCCCTTGGACTTGTTGAACCTCATGTGGTTCCCATGGGCCCACTTCTACAGCTTGTCCAGGTCCCCCTGGATGGCATCCTGTCCTGTTGTGTCAGCTGCACTGCTCAGTTCTTGTCATCTACAAAGCTGCTGAGGGTGCTCTCAGTCTTGCTGTCTATGCCATTGACAGAGATGTTAAAGAGCACAAGTTCCAAGACAGAGCTGTGACAGACACCACTCGTCACCAGCTCTTTTCCATCTCACCTGTAAATCCAAAGCTGCTTTCCTTCTACAACAGTTACAGTCAAGGGTTCACAGTAATCCTGGGTTTCCCTAAACATCAAACAATTCCCACTTCTCTCTCCCTCCAGCCACACTCCTCACAGATACAGGTTTCTGGCATGAATCTATTACACCTGTTTGGTTCCATTCAGATCCAGGCACTGGAGTACCTGAAGTCATGATTTCCCTTCCAACCCCTCAGATAATTCTTTGGGTTGGAGCTGCCTGAGAACTTTCTGAATGCTTCTGGTGCTGCTCCCTGGTGCTAGATGCTTGAGTTCTTAATGCATAGTCCCCCCTTAAGGTGCTCTGCTGGCTACCAGTTCCCATTCCAACCTGAAGCTTAAGTTCATTAAACATTATATAAAATATCAGGCACATGTATCTTCTCTTAAAGCTACAATAAAAGGTGTATTATCTGCTTTCTACAGATACCACACATGACATTAACACAGGTAACACAGGTAAGAGGTGTGAGAGGTGCTCTGTCTACAAATCCTCTCCCCACCTCTTTTTCTCTGAATTTTTATGTTATTGTCATTTTGATATTCTGCTGTAGGAACAGCAAAGGTGGAACCAATGGTTTCCCTAACAGAGCTACAGCGTATTTTGCATTATACTTTATCCCTATGTATGCCAACACTTTTGCCATATCCTTGGCCACAGCTGTACTTTCAGGAGTGTCTTCACTGACCTAATAATACATACATCAAAATTCTCCTGAATCACAGAAGTCTCACAGTGAGTTACAGCCCCAAAATTCAATCATAATGACATTTTCTCTCTTTTGTTCAGTAGTAGGACTGGGATAAACACTGTTTTATGTGACCTCATTTTAGGATGACTTAACAATACAGAAAGAATAGGTTCTTGAACTTTGCATTTTTTACAGGTTACTGCATCACCACAGAGCTGTGGCAGAACACAAGTAATTGATAATATTTAAAATTCTGCCAGAGGTGAAACTTCACTTTTATAAGGCAACCAATGAAATGATGCATGTCAGATCCCAGCATTTGTATCCAGATATAATTATGATCTATTTTACCTAAGTAGTCTGAAATAGATCCCAGTAGCCTGAGCTGCAACAGTTTGATGGTTCTTACAGACTAAATTTTATTGGTAAGGCTGTTAAACTATTTTAATGAACATATAACACTCCAAGCACACATGGTCATCTTGCAAACACAGAAATAGCTACTATCACCTGGCTGACAAATATTGCTGAGGGACAGCTGAACCATGTAGGGACAGCTATTCTATACTAGCAAGGCATGAAAGTATTATCATTTCAACTGGCCATTCCATTGTATTATTATCATGCCATATCAATAGTTTGCTCTATGATGCAAAAAGCATATGTCATATTGAGAAAAACTACTTAATCTTCATTTAACTTTTTCCAGATAAATAACGTGGATGAAATAAGAAATAAGGCATCAGAATTAAATTATTCCTCAGCCTCAACAGAATTTAAATTAACTTTAGAAAGAAATTTAGACACCTTTTTGAGGACACTTTACCAGATGGTAAAGTAATTACATGGTACAATTGTACTCATATAAAAGCAAAATCCTCAGAATTAGAAGACCTTAAAAGCTAAAAAATCCTCCATCCACCCCTTAGGGAGTCATATTATATCTCAGTATCAAAGTTCTTCCATCAGGAAAATGACAAATAATTAGAACAAAACAATGATGCAAAACATACTATCCTTCTCAAATGCAGTGCTTTGGATGCAATAGGTCTCAAGTAGAGAGTCAAATTATAACCTCCAAGAATGAGTCATTCCTTCCCTACTATTTAGAGGGCAGCACCAGCTACAGGTAAGGACGGAGAAGGACTGCAGCATTCCAGGTCATGTAGTTGTGAAATGGGGACTTCTCCAAGGCAATCAGTACCTCTCTCAACCCCAGTGAATGGTAGGTACCCTTCCATGCAGGAGCAGGGAGCAGCCATCCATCCTGGCTGTGGCTTCAATGCTATTTCTGTGCCTGAGTGATTTTTCATTGAAGCCTTTCATGGCCTTGCACAGGCATGGGAGACTTTGGTCATTCCTTTCTCTGACAGCTCGCTCTAACCTGAGGAAAACCACGGCCCCAAAGCTTCCTCAACCAAGTGTGAACATCTCTCCTCAAGACAAAAGGATACCTCACCCATGTCAGAGCAGTATGATCATAGGCTCAGATGTGTGGGCCATACAAGGATGGAAATCCACACACCATGGTAGACTTAAAAAGGCATTTTCTATTTCCTCACAAGTCCTACATAAATTTATTCCTTCTGCTGTAACTTCCCACCACATTCTTCATGTCCTTTTCCCTTCACAATTCATCAGTCTCATTTTATTTGCTTGGTTTGCTTTTTTTGCATTCTTTTTTCTTGCTGGCCATATGGCTCTCAGCTGCCAGGCCCAGTACAGCAGCAAGCTAGGTGCAACAGCTGGAAAAAAGTCCTGCTCAAGCACCCACACCAGGATTAGACACACTCTTGGTACTCTTGCTAGATGAAACACAGGCTGCTAGTTTTGCTTTTGAACAGTTGGGATAGCTCACCTCAGTGCAAACACAGGTTATGTTTAGCATATGAAAGGAATGATTTTTCCAAGGCTTCTAACTTTGTGAAAGTTGGGATACCATCTTTCAACCACACATGACAATAGCAAAAGGTCACATAGACCTGATATCAGCCAAGAGTAAACCTCAGTCTTTCACTCCAAATTACAGCTATGTGAGACTTAATTCACAAAGAAGAGGTAAAGCCAGAATATGTTTCCTTTAGCTTTCGTTCTTAAACATCTGGTCCTGCTTTCAAAGAAAAAACAACAGACTGCAATTGCATTTTGGCAAAAAGGTAAGCCACTGAAAACCCAGCCTCACCATGATGGGGAAGAAGTGATGCTAAAAACAATGTATCAGGTCCTCACAATCTTGATCACAATTGGTGATGTTATTTTCACTAGCAGTAATAAAAAGGAAATTACCTAAGGATCATAATTCAGATTACTCTGAATGCTCATCATAAAAAGGGAGTTTTGCTACAATTTTCAACAAGTGCAGATTTTAATTAATAAAAGTGCTTTTAAATGACTATAGTCTCTTTCAGTACTAATGCATTTGTAAAACTTGGGATATTTTTATAAGGTACTTAACTTTTCCATGTATTCTGATTTTTCTTCTCGGCTCAAGAGCAAACCTAAAATCCAAAGTATTGCCAAGAACAAATAAAATTCCCATCACATAACTCATCATATCAGTTTCATTTTATACTAAAATTTTTCTCCTGAAAAGTCACTGAATAACCTTTCCAGGTTTTTAAAAATGAAGAACAACAACATCAACACCATATTCAGTTAAAATTGTACAACGCAAATGATACCAATTTTTAGCATCCTAGACTATCTCCACTTACAATGTGGAGTCCAGGTGTCTCCTCTTACTGCAGATTTGATCCACATGCTTAACTTTTAAGCCATGATTGACAAGGGTTCGTGATTATGATGACAGATTAAAGTGTTCATTGAATTCAGAGGGTTTTTATTTCAGTTGTGACAGTAGTGTACTGGGAGACAATGAAACACAATATCACGGGATTAAAGGCAGCACATAACTAGTCAGGCACTGGTACTGCAATCATTTTGGTCTCACATACATGCTGATCACCCATTTAAACATAAAACCCTACCCTGGGCAGTGCATATTCCTTTCAAAGTCTTACCCATGTGCCTCCTCTCATTTCTAACATAATAAATATATCATCTGACGAGGAGCTTAGTGACAGCTGCACAAGTTAGTTCTAATTGCAAAAAATAATAAGTGGTTTTAAAAGGTTCAATAAGTCTCCATTGCATAACAGCAGCAAAGCAGCACAACTACTGCTTACAAGCAAAAGAAAAAACATAATCAAAATTGTGCTAGGATTGCCAAAACTACAAATGTCAGTTTCTCCTGTATAATCTAAAAAAAAAATTCCCTTTCTTGATCCATCATTCACCTAATGAAGGGGAAAACAACAAACTGAAGACAAATGTTTCCAAGTATTTTGCCTGAATTGACATTGGAGGTACAGAGTTGAAAAAGACCAAAAAACATAACGAGGAAGCAATATATTCACTTTGGTCTACATCTTACAGCTGCCTGTGAACTTTAGCAGTGATACAGGCTTTGGTTCCCAAGGAGACGCATATTCAACCTGACAGACACCAGTAAAATATTTTTATTATCCTGGGCTACATCCTGCTCCTTCATCTCAATTATTTCCAATAGCAAGCTTCCCTCCCACCCCAAAAACCCTTCAAAGAAAGGGCAATCTCCCATGCTTTTAACACTCTCATGAGACTACACTCATGAAATATAGCAGCTTGTCTTTCATCCACTGGACATTACTTCAGGCTGAGATGTGAGTGCAGTGCATAAAGACAATAAAAGAAGACTCCAGCTGATGCCAAAACAACCAGAACTTGGATTATTCTTGCTGTGCAGGTTTCTTTCATAATTTAAGAGGATAACCAAGGGAAGTTGTACTATGTCAGGCTCAGAGGAAGATTAAAGAATTAATGCATAAAAAAGTCTTTTATACCACTGTAGTGACTTTTTAATTATATTTCTTTCAATTGTTTTTAAGTTTCAAAAATTTTCTGATATAAATGTAAGTCTTAGTACACATCCCACATATGGAGAACTTGCAGAAAGGAGCACAAGAGAATGGATGCTCTCAGCTGCTTCTCTGTGACCAGCTGTATCTACAGTAGCTTGGAAACCATCCAATGCTGTAACTTCGTCAGCCAACTGTAACCCCATGTTGAACTTAAAGAACTTAATCCCCTCTATTATTGCCTTTTCACAGGTGGAACCTGTGCCCTTTTCTTTTATCAAGATCCTTCTCCTGACATAATAAGAGACTTTAAAAATCTAATGACTGTTCGTGTTAATTTAGATAGCTCATCCTTTGCCCATACAAAGAAAATAAACTACCAACATAAATAAGTTTAAAAAATCAATCTCAAGCAAAGTACATGGAGTTGAGCTATCATTTTAGACTGCCAGACACACAAATATATGCTCAGAGTCAAGTATACACACAGAACAGCTTTCTACTTTATAGGCAATTCCAGAGGGCCTTATCAGCTTTGACTGAGGCAAATCTTCCCCTGAAGCTGTGGGACTTTTACTTGGACAAGTGATGTATTTAAAAGAAGCATCTTGAGATTGGGCAGCTTTTCAAAGAAAAACTATGTCACGAACATTCTTCATAATATATTGCCAAACTAACTGTCCTCTAACATACAACAGTTTACATATGCTGCTCTGTAAATAAGATAATAAATAACACACTAGTTACATATAACTTATTATTTATGCAGGAAGATTAGGTGCAAATTTTACTCAAAATATTTTCAGAAAGTAAAATAAAGAGATTAACAAAGTTTTTACATACCTGCTACTAGCACGGAGTAAAAGCTGGGACTGAAGTCAATAAAGTAGTCAAATTATAGATAGCAGCATACTTTTCTAAATTTTATCTATGCATGACTGGGGCTGAGTGTAAGCCACTTGCAATGGAAACACCTCTCTCTGCAAACAGGGCAATCTGCTCTTGGTCCTCTGTCTACAAAACACAACTGCAGCTTTCCATCACCAGCTAGCTGCAATAACATTTGGAGTGAAATGACAATAATGCATAACAAGCTTGGAAACAATGAGATCATGGCTTTATACCTACAAGTCCAGCTGCAACAAGTCTGACGTGCAAAACTATTGAAAATCTGGCTCTCAGCATCACAACTGAACCTTCAGGGAGCTGACCATAATGGAAGGCTGTTCCTTGTACAGATGTTTGAGCAAGAGTTACAGTCTTAACCTACCCAGATGTGACATATGCAATGTGTCACAAAAGGAATAAAACACTTTTTACAAACATCTTTCTTAGTGAAACTGGACGGCATGACTTAACACAGCCTTAAATGAAGGGGATGTTGAAAAGCACCATGCTCTGCACTACATCTTAAATGCTGTCCAGAGTTAATAAATTTATATGGTGTTGTACCTAAATGTCCTGGGAGTAGAACTTATAAGAAGTTAAACATTAGCACTTTGCTATGACTAAGTGTTGCATTTTACTAGAGGCAGGGAAATGCTATATTCATCATATAATGGGAAGTTATATTTGTAACCCTTGTCAAGGTTAAGCAGTAATCAAAGAATGTTCCCTTAAAGTTTAAACTTTAGGAATGAGTCAGGAAGTGAGTCATCCTCATACCCCCTTAGAGTTACAGCTATGTCCTAGCAAGGGCCACAGACCTGCTGAAAGTGTCCAGTCTTCTTCTTGGGAAAACATCTGAGCAGAAGTCTCATGGAGAAAACAAAACAAAACAAAAAAAAAGGATACAGCTTTACTTAGATGCCAAAATCAGTGACATGAACTCATATGTTCCTGAACAGAACACTAACTTGGCAATGATGCTTGGAACATGTTATAGTTTGCATATAAACCTACTTGGCAAGCCAGACAGCAATTGGAATAATTTCTCTTGGATAAAGACAGACTAACTCCTCAATGCCACTCAAGAGCAAGCCTGCTAGGGGGTCTGGCAATATTTCTCAGATGTTACTACAAGGTCATGACCATCTGCTGAGTATCAAAGCCCAAACATCACTGTTGAATTAAGATTACAATATCTACCCTAGTTAAAGTGATAGTGAATGCAATCAGCAAAACCTACTCATCTGAAAAGACACTGGGAAGCCACCTGTTTGCTGTGGCCTTTCAAATACAGTCACCAAGCAGAAAGTGCTAGAGTGCACAAACACACACACAGTAAAGGAAGCAAGGTTTGGCAGACCCAGTGGAGGCAGACCCTTCCTGGGGTCCACACAATAAAAATTTCATGGGTAGTGAATATGAGTCTCTAGTTCAAACAAGCTTAATTGAATTCCATGACAGACAGATTCAGAAACTGTCATGACAAATCTTAAAGACAACAAATATATGAACAATTTAAAATTAGAGCAACATTGATTTATTAGTTAAAGGCAGACCTTTAATTATTGATCTATCCTTTTGAAAGATTCTATCAATTGTATGAATTCCTGTGGGAAAAGAACATCCACTCAGCTACTGGTGTGATGTCAGACGTGTACCATTAAAGTTGCTTTTGGATGAGGAGAGATGAGAAGACAGAAATCTGCAACAGGATCACTTAGAGGCTCAATAGGAGTTAAGTAGGAATAGCATATTCATTCTTAAGCTCTTGAAACTCTTGCTGAATAAACCAGAGTACTTTGACATCCAGGTACTGAGTCATGGCTGTTACCTATTAAAATCAAACATTTGGTGGGGAAAGAGAGGAGGGAGAGAAGCTTTATGCCTTTGGGGATCTCATTATCACAATAGCCAATAAAACAGATTGTTTCTTCACTTATGGAACAATCAGTAAATGCAAGTAGCACCCTATGATCAAACCCTAATTCTGATTATTTAGGCTTTCAATAAGATGTTTTACTTCTTCTAAGGTATAACAAGATGCAAGCAAACTTTCCTCTAAAAACCCAACAAAGCCAAAGCCATGTGTTTAGTACACAGGCTATTACAATTTCCTCTATAAAGCACTTGAGATCTAGAAAATAAAATGCTTCAGTAAAACCCACTTGCTGTTGACACCATTACTAGCAGTACCACTGGTACACTGTCCATCTTAAGACTGAGTTCAGGTTCTGAAGCATAGTAGCATAACTTTTACTATTAAATGCATGAAAAAAAAGGTAAAAGTAGATACCTATGATCTAAAAAAATCTCACAGACAACAAATTCATAAGTAGCTGCCTCATTTATCAGACTTCCACGCATAGTGAAAACTTATTTCCTCTGAAGTGTTTTGCTATAGATGTTAAGGCTATTAAGTCATTATTTTTTCTTCATAATCAGGAAGCGTGCATCCCAAATTTTTTATGTTAAAGTATGCAAGTGTATGCAATCTATGTAAGTACTTGAGGAAAAACAAGGCTATTAATTCTGCTTGAAGAAACAGATTGAATATGGAAAAGAGTATCCTAGCACTAGTACAATTGCAGGTACATAGTGCTTTTGGAAATCTTCATCTATTTATATTCTCTGGCTAATACAGATGTTTTGGAGCAGGATCAGCAGGGGATTAATGAAATTACCCTCCAAAGTCTCCTAAATTGCATAAAAAATTCTAAGAGTTGGCTCAATGCTGTTGTGCAGTTCTCCCACACAGTCAATCTATCATACAGAAAATCAAGATGCACCGAATTAGCACTGGTACCCAAGTAATTTGCTCAGCATGCAACATAAAATATTGATCACTATATTTTTCAGACATCATAAGGAGCTAAAAAATTCAGTCATGACTACCAAAGTATCATTCCTCCACAAAGAAGTTTTGCACATATAGAGAAAACAGGGTAGAAAATAGTACACAGGAGAACAAAGTGCTTTCATTACAGTAATGGTGCAAGTACTTTTCTGTTCCACCCACTTCCTGAAATCCAAGCAGTCGTCACAGCCTCCTGCAGCCAGCACCTACTCATATTAAGGATCAGTCTTCTTTTTCTGTACTACCTCATTTTTGCTTGCTACTCGGTGTAGAAACCATCTTCCAGATACTTCTTTGCTTTCCATGAGACCTCTGGACAGTCTTCACAGCACACTTGGACAATGAAACCAGCCAGTTGACCAAAGTTATCTCAATACTTCTTCCTTGCATGCAATTGTGAAGACATCCCATGGCAATAAAGTGAACAGACATCAAACCTTAATTATATAATTAATTTTTCAAGCTCAAGATGCTGTCACATATGTAAATTACCAAGAAAGTCAGATTGAGAGTTGCAGTCTTCTTAACCCATCTTCACATTTTGTAGAACCTCACAAGCAACTGTCAATTTGCCTTCTCAATTGCCAAACTATATGTTGAAAACTTCCTTCAGTTAATACCTGCCAGAAGAATGGGAATTTTTGATTAAAGGATATAATATGTAGTGTTGAAAATTAGTAGGTCCTTGTTGCGTTTTTTTATTAAAGTAATGAAAATCTGACAAGCACACAACTTTTACTTCGTTACCTTCATACTGACACAGCAATGAAGCATTCTGAGAATTATACATTTCTTAAAGGAGTTCAAACTGCCTTCTCAGTCAACACAAAAACTCACTTTCAAAGCCTAAAGGAATTTAGACTGAAAATGCTATTTAATTTAGAATCCTGCTGCATATGTGAATATTCTGAAATTTTTCAGTACATCTAACATCTTTGCAGTAATGTGTCCTTTTCCTTCTATCAAAAGTCACACTCTCAGGATTATGTCATCAACAAATGAATTGGAAAAATATAGAAGCTAAAAGCTCAAATTAGAACATGCATCACTCAGTATTTATAATTATTATGCTTTTCACATGGAGATAGGATATTTACTATCAGTTATTAGATCAGCCACCTACTGAAAAATCCTAGTCAAGAACATTAAAAGCATCTAACCTACCTTCTGTTTTCCAATGTGGATTGTCTCTACTTCCCCTAACAGCCAAAGTATTCCCCATTAGGGAAGAGATTAAGTGGTTCATATTCACAAGTCATAATGAGCTGAATCTGGAAAGTTTAATAGGATTATCATGTATGACAATAATATTACATTACTACATTTATTACTGTTTCTGTCAGTGCAAGGTCAACACTGATTATCTAGACTGTTCATACTATTAATACACTATTCCACATTTCAAGCCTGAAAATAGTTATCTCCTCACAGTATTGTGGGTACTTCTGAAATTAAAATGTACAGTTTCTACCCTATCAGAGCAGCCTCTAGGATGTGTTTCAAGTCTAACCTCACAACAATAGGATTAAGAAACATAAACTGTTATTTAATGAACCAAAATAAAACCCTCAGTTTACAAAATCCAGCCAAGCAAGCAAGCAAAAAAAACTAATTATGTGCAGGTTTTCTTTTTTCAACATTAAAATCTCCTAAAAGACATTTTTGCAGATATTTCAATGTCAAGACCTACTTCTCAAATTCACTAGTGCTAGTAAAATGGATCATTTACCAAGCACTGCAAGAACTTTAAAAGGCCACCTCTAAACACCTGCTCCAGAGCAATAGTTTTTAGCAGCCCAGATAGCTATGCATGTTTTCACATCACTGACTTAACATTATCACTACAGGAGGCATAACTATTTTCTTATTAGCCAGCTCTCTTCTTCAGGAGCTCATGCCAACTTCACTACAGCCACGTGCAAACGTGCAGACTGGGATTTTATTCCTGTCTAAAGCAATGAACTCTAAAGACATCTGCAGCTGGGCACAATGCCCACACTGATACAATTACAATGCTATGTCAGCTTCTCATTGTTTAAGGTGATGGATTTCATATCTGGGCACATCATCTTGCCAGAGTCAATGGTATTTTTTTCTTGGAAGCAAGCTGGAATGGCACAGGACTGTGCCAATTTCAAAGCACTGTAATGTGTTTCTACAGCCTTTTTCATAGGTCACATTATAAAGCAATTTCTATTGTGTACACTGCCAGCACTTTATCCTGAACAGGTGCTAAACAAACTTACAGACTATTACAGTGCAATATATTTGAGAAAATCAAGATATGAACAGCCAACCCTCTTAACAAAGCAGTAATAGGAGCATGCAAGGAGAACGGCACATTAAGTTTAACAGATCCCTCAATAGGATCCCACTTCATTTATTAGATCAAAGATCACATATTACATCAACTAGGGCAAAAGACCTTTAAAATCTGAAACAGTAGATCAAAGTCATTCACAGCAATAGCTCCCAGTTGTATTCATAACCAGAAAGAAGTCTTTTGGCTTCCAAATACCTTTTTGTTACTCAGCTACCACAGAATGCAGTGTGGTCCAAGATGTTTTCCCAAGGCTTACTCTTATTAATGCAGCACTAATATAATACAGTTCCTGTGGTACCACAAATAAAATACAACCACCCATTTACATACTTGAACCTGCGGTCTCTAAATAAGGTTTGTAATACTCCGTAAAAAAAGGACTATGAACATGATGTAGCTGCTTGCAATGTCTTCTTCAGTAACACAGACAGTGAAACCGAGATGCCTGAGGGACTGGATGTCATTCAGAGGGACCTGGACTGACTTGTGAAGTGGGTCCTTGGGAACCTCATGAGGTTCGAAAGGGCCAAAGTACAGGGTACCTTGCCCTTCCAAGATATCCCTGCACATGGCAGGGGCGTTCAACCAGGTGACCTTTGAAGTTCCCTTTCAAGTAAAATGATTCTATGAAAGACACAGCATCTTCATACAGCATCATCTGGTTCACAAAATAGGGAAAATAACTAATATGGAGTAGTCTAGAAAACAGTCCTGGGTAAAGAACAAGAAAGAATTCACTTTTGTGCCTCCCACCCCAACAAAAATCCACTGTTTAAGCATGATTCGCTATGGCAAAGTTCATAACTATTGAGACCATACCAGATGCACATTTTATAAGAAAAAATTAATATGTACAGCCATATTAAAAAAACACACAAAACTTACTTTAGTATCTTTTTAGAAATAAATATACGTGTTTCTACAAATATAACTAACTACAGACAACTATCCCAAAGGTAAACACATACATAAGCTGCAAATATTTTAAATACCGTAAAGAGATAACTTTCCACTACAGATGATGCTCAGAAGGATCACACTATCAGGCATTAAAATCACCAGGAGATGTTCACAAGGAGATAAGAAGCTGCTTCCTCTGTCTTTGCAAAGGTCTGCAGAGTGCAGCACCAACAAGTCCTAAAAAATTTCTAAGTGGGCTACCTTTATGGAGTATTCATTGCAGACCATCCATGTGTTGCATTTTGTTAGCAAACACTGAGGCCAGAATATCATGGAAGGAGACAATTCCAGATTCTTAACTCATTTTTTCTTTGTGATTCTAGGCTGCTTGTAGAACTTGTCAAGGCCCTAGGCACAACCATCACAGACTCTGGATGATGCTGGTAAATATGATCTGTTGGAAAGCAGCTTGAGATATTTGATCAACACACTGCAAAAGAGCAAGTTTATCATCAGCTACTGCTCCATGCTCGGGAATCCAATTTTAGTAAAACAGAAAATCACAATACCTTCATAGATCTTTCAAGGAGCCAGTAAAAAGCCCCACCAGCATTTTCGGGCACCTCGAGTGCATTATCTGAGTGCCACAAGCAGATTCAATCAGAGGTCCAGTGGAATGGTATGTTGCATTGTGTTGGTCAGCAGGGGTTGAGGCAAGAAAAGGGTTATCAGACAGTGAGTAATGGAACACCTGCTGTCACCTATAGTCAGCTCTGAGTCCATGCTATACAGTTTCATCACTGACAGCACCAGAGTGTAAGTAATGCTGCAGGCCAAACATGGACCTGTCAACCTCCTGGTGTTTGGACAAAATGTCCTGAGAAGCTGGTATAGTGCCGACATTCAAGAAATGCAGGAATCATGGCTGGATCCCAGCAACACAGCGATGGCATTAGTGATTCATGCTGTGGGTGTTATTCCTGAATTCTGTGAAACTTTTCAGTATATGAGTCCCATACATGGAGTCAATATGGTCCCTCAGGACTACTCAAAACTTTCGTCACTTGTAAAGCTTTTCAGCACTGAAAAGAATTTGAACTGGTATCTCTAAACAGAACCATCAGTGCAGACAAAAGTGTTACAAAGCATCCAGACAGGCTGCCTCAGTAATACCAGCCTGATCCACTGCCACGTGCTGACCCAGTGCATTATTCCAGATCCACCTCCCAAGCCATCATTTGCACAGGTGCAAGACAGACCTCCAGATAAAATGGAAATAACCTAAGTGCTCATTTGTCAATGTACAGGATGTGTGGTTAAGACCTAGAGGCCCTCTTCTGTGCTTTGCTTCCTCAGCATCTCAAAGGAAGCAAAGGAAAACATTTATACAGGCCTACAGACAAGGATTACAGGAGCTGCATACAGTGCCCCACTAAAATCAAAAGTCTGAATTTTCTCCATTCCCATAAGATATTACTGTACAGGAGAAAAAAAATATTCTAATAATGATTTTGAGAGTTCCCCTCTGAATCTGAATCAGCATTTCTGTCTCTAAAAAAAGCCAGCTCTAGTCTAGGGAATTTTCCACCAGTTTTAAAGATACGTTTCCTTGAACATGATCTGGAAGATTTCTGGTACTTACTGCATTGGTACATTCTGCAAAAAAAGTCAAACAACTCTACAGCTCTTTCCTAAATCATCTTGAACCTGAAAAACCTGAGGATTAGTAGAAATATGTCAAAAGGATTCTTTACCATAGAATCATATAGTTCAGTATTTATATGGGAACTATATATGATACATTTATATTGGGTGAGGAAAATGATAGGCACACTGTGGTGTTCACATCATTACTACACACTTAGAATGAATTAGGTATCAGCCTACAGGCAAGGTCCCTGAGAAAGTGACTTTATAAGCTGGCAGTAGAGACGTAGTCAGCAATGAAAGGTACTGTCGCTTTCTAGAAAAGGATTTCAGCCAAGAGCCACTGAATTAGTAGCTACTTCTCTGATATTCTTCAGCCAAATTACAGCTGCTGCCTACCTAAAAAGAATAAACGTAAAATCACTTAAAAAAATTATCCGATTCAATGAAAAACACAAAACCACCTTTCAGTGTCAGTCTTAAAATAGAAGAATATTGTTTTAGGCACTTTTCCATCTTGCCAAAACTCAGTTACTGGGGAAGTACTATATTTCAGGCAAAGACATTTGAGAAGAAACAAGCTTCTACAAAATACCTTTGAAAATCCGATTTTTAACCACTCAACTACTTGAGCTCTGTGGCTCCTTTCCACATGAAGACACAGAGGTTGGCATGGATGGAATGGGAAGAGCAGAACCACAGGTGTGCTGTACAGAATACTCCCTTTATTAGAATATTCATAACTAGCAGGCACCTGTACCACCTTACTGTGGGGCTGCCATTAGCCTCTCTAGTTAGTATTCTGCCCAGAATTCTGATTTACACAATACACAAAACCTGGTGCTAACATACCCAAGGCACCACCTAAATAAATGAGACTTAACCAAACCTGTCTAGCTCAAACTGACTAGATGAATCCAGCATGTGCCGAATAACAAAGGCAACATTTCTTATATCACATACAGGCAGGCGGCCAGAGAGTGATAAAAACCACAGCAGCAACCACTAATTAGCCTCAAGGAAGGAGGAAGTCAGAGAGATTGGCCTGGGGCTCTGTGACTGCGCCAATGACCTAATGTAGAGAGCAATAAAAAACGAAGACAATAGTCCCAGGGTCCGCAGAGTGTTCAGAGGGGAGAAATGCAATGCCTGGAATTCAGACACCCTGTAGGATCTGCAGTCTGAGGAGAACAACTGCTATATGTAGTATTGAGCTGTGATCCACACACTGAGCACGTCACCTGGCTGAGTGAGTATCCCATTCCCCCACCACAGGACATGTCTGAAGTGTAGGACTGAAGCTCTAATTTGTGACACATGCCTTTTTGTAGAATAGGAACTGCTGTACCTACTGTATCTGTCCTGCCAAATAAGGATATTATAGATTATATGTCAACATGGGGTGTGATTCCCAGTGGCCACCTCACTGATCTCCCATGACTACTTCAGTGTCTAGCAACTCAGTAGACTACATATAATAATATAAAAACTCAGAACCCCTTCATAAATATTCTTAGAAAATTAAGAAACCAGAAGAGAAGAAGAAAAAAAAAGAAAGAAAAAATCGTATTTAAATTACCTCATAAAAACCCAAGCATACGAAGCCTGCAATGTAACACATAAACATCACATTCTTTTTTGGAAATACTAACAACAAAAAATCTAAAAGAAAATGCAGAGCCATGTGCCTCACGTCTGAAAACTTGCTAGCTGCATGCTCTTACAAACAAAAATTTCCTTTAAATGACAGAAATCACTTGTGGAAAAAGTCAGAATATTTTTAAACTAAATGATTTCTCTTGAACAAGAAAGTCTTTCTGCAGTTATATAAAGTAAGCAGTTTGGACAAACAAAAACAGACTTACAAGTGTTATCAAGCTTTTTCCAAGGTTTAGCCATTAGATACAGCCTTTGATAATTTATTCATGAATGTTTAATCTGCAGCTTTAATCTTCAAACAGCTTCCTAACTTTATTTTACTACTTTATTTCCCTTCCATATCCTACCCCACATAATTACTTTTTAGTTTTGGAAGTGATTTTATGCACTGATTAGCTCAACAAGTAACAAGTCCATCACTCAAACTTAACCATGCTCATCACAAATTTGTGAAAACTAGTGGTGAAAAAAAAATCCTACTCATCTGTGTTTACTTAAGAGTGAATTAAAAGGCACATTTCTGGCATATGAGGCAACCACTGAAATAACAGCCTTCCAACTACTGAAATGTAAATAAACACTTTCCTTCATCTCTAGTTTGTTGTGTTACCATTGTGGTTAATTTATTCGTAAGCGTTACAAAGAAATACTTTCCCTGTCACTTTCAATTGAAATACTATTACTTAGTTTGAGTGTCTAGAAGAATATGCTAGATTGGAATTATACTTGAAAGTTTATTTTCTCAATCAACATCATCTGAGCTTTTAAAACTAACATCAGTCAAATGAGTGATTATTTTGGGTTGAGTATGATGTACTGGGTGGTGAAGGCAAAGTGAAGCAGACAGAAGAGGACTTTCCAAAATCAGGAAAAACAATGCTTATGGTATTCTTGAAGACTACCTTGTAAGGTTTAACACACACATTAGCAAAAAAAAAAAA
>WEIU01007047.1:100836-114157 GCA_013389925.1 Aegithalos caudatus
AACCACCAACAAAAAAAACCTCAAAGAATAAAAATAGCTCCCATAACTGCACTGGCCAGTGTTTAGAATCATTTCCTAATTTTGTAATGTTACAGGAGGGGAAAAAAAATTAGTCAATTGCAGTGCGGATGTGTAAGAGCTTTAGAAAGACATGAAGAACTTTCTGAGGACACCAAATTACTGTAGGGTCAACTGGGTCAGCTTTTCACAGCCTAAGTAAAAGGGATAGCAAAACACTCCATTCACCTTCTGTAACAAAT
The DNA here is from genome assembly GCA_013389925.1 of Aegithalos caudatus. Taxonomy (NCBI): domain Eukaryota; kingdom Metazoa; phylum Chordata; class Aves; order Passeriformes; family Aegithalidae; genus Aegithalos; species Aegithalos caudatus. The sequence goes on from WEIU01007047.1 coordinate 101,097, forward strand.
GACAGTTCTTTAGCTAAAACAGTCATTTAACCAATTTCATTGATTAAGTTGAATTAGTTACCACCTCAATACTTTCCCTGGTGCATTTCAACACTTATCTTAAGTAGTCTCTCATCAGACTCACACATAGCAAGCTGAGTAAAAGATTTTCCAAGGACACCACTCTGCTGTTGAATATCTTAGATCAAAAATGAGCCCGAAATCTGAACACTTGCTAACAGAAACACTGAAAGTTAATAAACTCCTGATGGTAGTAAGAGCCATGATATTTATCTAGGTGCCCAAAAACAGGCAGAAGAACCTAATGTCTCAGATTATTACTGAAATAGACCCTTCACCTGGATGTCAACAGCATGCGGAGAAGAAATTTGGGTATCAGTTACATTCTTGTACTTCAAAAACACCTCTTGATGTCAATCTCTGTAAAAATCAGGAGTCATATGTGAAGAAGAGATTAGGCACACATCCAGGATATTATGGAAACATAACTATATTTGGCAAACTACTTGATCAGAGGGTGGCTTAGGCTTATACTAGGATAAAAGCACAAAACTCAAAACTGGCATACCTTGAGATTTTTTTAAAAACACAGAACAAAGTACTACATTTTATGAAGAGAGACTTTTTTATTTTATGTTTCAAATCTCATATTACATATCACCGTATGCCAAGTTCTTAAGTTTGGGGGTTTTTTTAGTAATAAGATAATCCAGATACCTAAATTGGTTTCAGATATTTTCCTTTTATAAATAACACTCCTTTAGAAAATGTACAGTGCAATTTCTGTAACACTCTGTTTTTCACTGAATTTGCTGGAATGGAAGAATTTGATGACTGCGTGGAATAAGGTCAATTATATACTTCAACACAAACACTTATGGAGATGGGAACTTGGTTATTTAGGGCAACTAGTTAAATTTATAAAAGTAGGATTGGACTTTCCCAATTTGGATGGTAAACTTTCACTGAATCCCCTTCATCGTATCTTTGCATCTCACCATTCCTTCCACTACTTTAAAAAATCCTGTTTTGATGTCATCCCATCCTTCGACTAATTTTTTCTTTCACAATATCATTACAGAAAACTTTTTACAGAAAACTTGGTCCAATCTCATCTCCCAGAAACTAATCATATAAAATATGTGATTTATCTATCAGCTTGCTGAATAGATGAAAACAAAGACACAAGCTACTGAGGTACTAGCAGAAAACTCAGTCTTCTCATGAAGCACAAAAACACAGTACATGATGGATTTTTAATTAAAAAAAGCTCCCATTTCACAACTCAATTCATCCTCAACAACTCCTGACACAGTATTCTCTGGCTGTGTTATAGCTGAAGCAGGGTCTGCAAGGTGGAACTTTTTGGGCTCTGACAACCATAACTACACCAATCTTTCTGTAACTGCACTAAATACCAGTCACTATCGCATATACAGCATGGACAAAGGCCACTGTACAAAAGATACTTCTGATGCAAATTTGAAGGTATAGAGACCTCATAAAGCACCAAATATCCTCCTAAATTGCATTAGGGAAATTAAACACCACTTAATCCACCACCCTTGCTGCCTCCTCAGTTTGAGTTTTCCCTTTCAGTGCTTTGCTGCACGTGATAGTGAGTCTCCAGAAGGAGGGAAGCTTTCAGAAATGGCTCCACAGTCAGAAAAGGATTCACCTAACAGTGGTTTTCTGATGATAAAGGCTAAGCCCACCTGAGAAACAATTTTTTACTCTTTTCAGATTTTTCTCTTTATTACAAACATTTCTTCAGCATTAACAAGATTTCCCCATATTATAAAAAACTCCCAAAAACTGACAAAGTAGACTTTTACCAGAACAGGAAACCACTAATTCTGAAAAAAGGATTTTAGTATAGGCAATTTTATCTTTCCTGAGAGATAATTCATTTTAAAAAGGTCCAATCTCTAGAGATGTGTCAGAATTGACTAGCATTAAAAAATGCAAAGAACTGAAATCAGCATTACATTACAGACTAAATCACAGCCTGCATGATGCACAACTTTCCATTTGTTACTCAGAAAAAGCTTCTGCCCTTCTCCCCCTAAAAACCTAAGTGCCACCCAAGTCTCTGCTGGTGAGTGACATCTATGCTTCCTGGTGCTCAGAGAGTCCCACAGACCAACGTCAACCAACACAGTAGGTAAATGTGATCTTGGTTTTACACAACTTACAAATAACTCAGCCAACAGGCTACCTACAACTTTCCAGCCAAGAAGCCAAACCAAAGCTTCAAGGAGGTGCAGTCAGGCATCTGTACAACCGTGTATTAACATATCTCCCTGGCACAGGGTGGGCAGAACTCCTGAAGCACCATTATTGGGAAAAGATGGCAATCCAAGTGGAGGAAAATGACACCTCCCTAAGTACATGGAAAGCCTCGTCTTTTGAGAAACACATGATCATTTCTTTTTACCAAAAGCAAATTATTTCTGCTAAATTCAGCAAATAAATTCACTGTCAATCAAAAAGCATTTTAACAAACTTGGAGAGAGAGATTGCACTCTTGCACAGAACATCCTGTCAGGGCTAAGAAAGCTGGTGAAGTTGTTTTCCAAATGCATTTCTATGCAGAAATAACCTGGCACCTAGCCCACTAAACAAACAAATACCTTGCAGTCTCACAGTAGAGCTATTTTGGGAACCCAAAGCTATTAGAGCTATTTTACAAGTTCTGGAAGCTTCACAGTAACACAAGAAATTTCTCCAGAGAATCTACTTTATACTGCATTTAAGAGAAATTGACTCTGGCCGCTATTAGCAGGCACTCTCTCTCTTCCTCTGTAAGGAATGATTTACTTATAGTGACACAGCAGCAGAGACTAAATAAAAGAGAGGAAAAAAAAAAAAAACAAACCAGCAAAAAAGCTGGAGAAGAGAGTGATTCATGTTAAGTAACCAAAGGCACTCTATATTTTGCCTCACTTTTTTGTTCAGAGACAACAGACCTTCCTAATTATCCTGTGACAGCATCCAGTGGTAGCCATGCATATGTTCTTAACTTGGAGACTTGCTAAGGCATCAGAATCATTTCTCCACAAAATTTCATTTAACTTCAGCACTGTATACATCAGATTTTCTGAAGTGCCAGTTCTGGAATCGTATTCAATATTTGTTGTTACTTGAAAACTACAGAGAAATATCAAGCAATTAAAAATTGTTTTAAAAAAATTGTATTCTCATACTCAATCCTGAAAAACTCTGTAACAGGCTTGTTGATCCACTAACTGAAGAAGAGTTTCATCTAAAAGGGTAGGGAGCATATACATATTTTATGCTTTGAAATATCTGTCTCTAAGACTGTTCTGTTGGAACAAAGCTGCACAGTCAAAAAGCCTGGTAGAATCTAAATTTTATCCTCTTTCATCCTACAGCATGAGAACACATTACGGATGGATTTAAAAAACTATTTTCGTGCATTTGTTCTGTTTATCTTTTAAATACCTTGTGAGATATAAATATCCTTCAGTCAAGGACAAGGAGAAAATATAAGTCAATTCCGACCTTAAAGAAATATTCGTATTGTTTTAGATATAGCCCAACTTGTACCTGAGTGATTCTGGCAGGTTCTTTTTTGAATCTGCATTTTATTATTATATTTCTATTTCGTAAACTATTTATGTGTTCAGATTAATTTCCCCCATAATGGCATTTTATACATTCATAATAATCATCATGAATGTGGTTGAAAGCAAGTGCTCATCTCTCCAAGTAGTTTTAGGACAAAAGGTCTCAGGGGAACTCTGCAGACTGGATGTTCCACTGTTTTCTAATCCTTTTGCTATTACATGACTCCATTTTCTAGAAAACTGTGTCCTTTGTTTACTTTGTGTCAGCACTGTGATTGCTATTATATTTCTCCTCCCTTATCAAGTGCAGCCTTCCAGTTATCTGCTAGGATAGCTGAAGTCAGGTATTGAGCTGAAAATATTATAAGGTTGCACTGTTGGAAAAGAAGGCAGAACAGCACATTTAGTGACAAAGCACTGTAGGTAGAGAAAGAGAAGAATGTTCTGAACAAATTACATCTCTGTGTAAAGGTAATCCAAGTATCTAACACCAAACTCCAATAAAGGATATATGTTTTCTACATTAGTTTTTATTGAGTAGTATGAATTAAAAGCTTTTCTGGTTTTGAAAGGAATTATCCAAAGGTTATAAAAAGTCCAGCTCCAATTCTCCTTTTATATACACTTTTTAGCAGGATTCATGTATCATGTTCTCAGGTTGTATTTCCTTACCTGCCAAGAAGCAAAGAAACAGCTATTTCTACCAAACTGTCCATCAAACAAGCTTAAGTCTGTCCATTCAGTAACTGTTCACTCAATGCATGAAAACTGCACCTTGCCATAACCAGAGGCACCCTGTAACTTATATTCACTACTTTTTCTGAACTGTTCATTGTAGTTACTGTAGAGTCAGTTGTGTAACAAGCTAACACAGCTAATCTCCCCTACAGGAACAGATTCTTATTGTACTTTCATCTATTTAATACATAAATACAAACCAGATTACATAAGTGAGGGACATTACTATACCTCATTTAAAGACCTTAGGGAAAAAAAAGAGGCCACTACTGAAATAACATCAACTACCAGCCATTTAGGGTGGAAAAAAAACTTTGAGATCAAGTCTCATTAACCAAGCACTGCCAAGTCCACCACTAATATGTCCCTAAATGCCACAACTACACCTTTACAGACTGTGGCTGAACCACCTCCCTGGGCAGCCTGTTCCAATTCCTGATAACTTTTTTAGAGAATAAATTTTTTCTAATATCTAATGTAAACCTCTCCCAGTGCAACTTCAGATTATTTCCTCTCATCCTACTTCTTGTTTCTTGGGAAAAGTAAAGGTTGAGAGATCAAAGAACAGGGGTTGCAGACTCCTCATCTCCAAATGAATATTCAAAATCCACCTGGACACAATCCTGTGCAACCTGCTCTTAGGTGAACCTGCTTTAGCAGGAGGCTTGGATTAGATGATCTCAACTCCAACCATTCTGTGATTCTCTGAAAAGTGCCTGACCCCCAGCTTGCTACAACCTCCTCTGAGGTAGTTGTAGAGACCAAGAAGGTCACCCCTGAGCCTCCTTTGCTCCAGGTTAAACACCTTCAGCTCCCTCAGCCACTCCTCATCAGAACCACGAGACTGATTAGGCTGGAAAAGGCTGCCAGCTTCTCCAGAAGAATGCTGTGGGAGACAGAGTCAAAGGCTTTGCTGGAGTCCAGGCAGGCTTTGCTGGAGTCCAGGCAGACACATCCACAGCCTTTTTTTCATGCACTAAGCAGGTTGCCTGAGGTTAGACCACTTATATTCAGTACTGTATGCTAATAGCAATTGATCATCTTGTTTATAAACAATATTAGCTGTAAATTTTCATAACTCTTCCTGCAACACATATGAGAATCATTTATCATTTATTATTACTTACAGAAGAGTTTATCTTAATCCATATGTATACCTAGTGCACCATGTAAGGTTTATGGTTTGGTTAGGAAGCTGTCAGAGTTCAATTAAGTAATTTACATCATTCAGCAGTAATGCAGGGGGGCTTTGACAATGCATTCCATGCCATCAGTTTGAAAAGTTTTGAGAGCTCAGAGATCAGTCAAACAGAATTACTAATTCTTACTTTGAATGTATATTGCTATAATTCATTTCCCAATAAGCCCCAAGGGAAAGCAAGCTTTGAAGTATTAATTCAACTTACAAAAAAATAAACAAAAATAATTTGGTGGGTCATCTGTAAGGTCAGGTGAACAAACTAAACAAAACCGAGAACTTAAAACTATGAGAAACCTTTTACAATTCAAGACCTTAGGGAGAAAAGATAAAAAATAAATACCACTTAGCTTGATTTTATATAGGCAATATGTAGAAAAACAGATAAAATTATAAAAAAATAAAATCTGATAATATTTTAATTCTAGGCTCTGCAGCTTTTGTCTATTCATATCTTGCAGAATTTCTGAGGCAATTTTACTTTAGGCAAGGACTCATAAAAAAACCAACTCCCACAAAATTCTACAAAGAAGAATCTTGTATGTACTACTTTCTTTAAGTTAACAATACTAAAATCCTTTGACCTGCTCAAGAACAGAGCCTGGGCTAAAAGTAAATACCACATGACACATGGCTTTTTGAGCATACCAAAACAATGAAGAGACCAATGTGGAAAGGTGGGACCCACACTCTTCATACATCTGAAGCCTGATAAAGGTCATCCAGCTCCTCACGGAGAATGACTTCCTAAAGAAAGACGCCAAAGTAGCACCTAAGAAGAGAAAATCATCCCTTGCCTGGTAAGATCTCAACACTTAAAAGGGAAATACAAAACTGCATCAGATTTTGATGTCAAAAACTCTAGAGTGGCTGATGGGTAAACCTAATGGACACGGGGCATGTTGTGTGGTAAGGGAAAAGGCCAAGGTAAAAACAAGGTTCGCATTTTTCTTCAGGAGTCTCTCAACTGATTGGTTTCCTGAGAACAAGCATTTGTTTTCCTGATCTCATTACTTCAAACAGAAAGTCCACCACTTTACTTTAAACAGTATCTAGGGAAAATAACATACTGATGAGTTATGTCGTCATCTCATTTCTAGTTCTAAGGCTTTACATAAGATGTTCATTACTATTCATATTACTGGCAGTTCTGCACAGGAATTTACCACTACTGCAGCACTACTTCACAGCAAAGAGCTGTTTATGATCATAGGGCTGCTGCTGGCATGCAAACTTCCTAAATAGATACTGTATTACCTTAAGTAAATAAGAAATGCCATTCTTAGAGCAGTAAAAGAAATTCATTTGAAACAATGAGGAAACAACATCCGCAGAGAGACAGATGCTCTATCGACTTTCCAAAGACCTCCTCCTTGCAGTCCTACTGTATCACTCTATGATAGAGTGCTCACTAAGGCCTTCTTTGCTTTGGACAGTAATTTATAGTCCTTCATCAAAATCACGTTTCCTGAAAAAATTCCCATACTTGCAGCGTAGTGCTTTTATTAAATCAAATGCAGTGCTACTACATTGCTTAAAGCTGGCAATTTTGCTTTGTAAGACACAAGCAATTGACTATGTCTGTCCACAGTGAAACTGGCACTTGGGTAGCTGAACTGTGTAGCTAAACGGCCTGGTTTAACACAGAAGACCATAAGTAATAAAAGGAGCATTGGAATGCCTACAATTTTCAGAGACCTAGCTGATGCTGAATTGTATTACCTTTTGTCAGTACTATTCTCTAAAAATATATTGTCAAAGCCCACACATCCAAAAGAAGTGACTTAAGAGACACAGGAACCACCCGCTGTGCTCTAAGCGAGGGAAATACTTCCTAATGTGCAAGTAAGTATGCTTGAATCTAATTTATCTTGGGCACGCCAGAATAGGTATCCTTTTCCATTTCTCCTTCTTTCAAAATAATAATTAAACGTTTTCTTTTTTAATGTGAGACTAGCTTTGATCCCAAATTTACACCAGCCGTCATCACCATCACTTGAAAGCACTCCTGCTGTTTCCAGTTCTTTGTTTAGCAAACTTGGAACACTGGCTAATCTCACCCAGATCACTTCACCTGTTTGTATGAAATTTAATACATACGGGGAGGGAGAGACAGGGATAAAGTGACATGATGCATCAAGTTCTTTATGCCAACAAGTTTTTTCATGGAAATCACTGTTTGGCAAAGGAACACATCAGATTACTGAACAATGTGCCACCTCCACTATTTTGTCTACAGGGTATTATGTAATGCCTGTTGGACTGACAATACTTTCCCTTTCTAGGGAAGGGTAGGCAGGCAGTGGTAAAGCAGTTTCACTTTGAGCTCACAGGATCATATCCCCTGGTTGGGAAAGGTAAACAATAACAGAAAAAGAGGTTACCAAGTTATTGGGTAGTGAGTGGTGAGCTTGTTCTAAAATTTCAGTGTTAGCATGAGATTTCCAAATCCAATATTTTGATGTCTAGACAGGGAGAGGCAATATTTTATTGCTGCTTATATAACCATTAATGGAACAAGAACAAGCTTTTCATGCAAAGCAAGCGTATTACAACCATTTCATGGAGGCAGCAATGCTAGTCTTTAGTAAAGATAATACTCTAGCCACATTTCAATACCACACTTATATGTTACATTATACATATAGTGAGAGAGAAATTCAGGAAGTTCCACATGAAACTGGCAAAAGTATGAAGTACAGCAAGAGTGCTTTTGGAAGGAAAACCCATGCTCAACCAGTTTCCCTTCATTGCTGTGAAGGAAAAATATATTTTTTGTCTCAATTCAAAATAAGCTGTGTTTTATTCCACAGCTTAACAAAAACTTCAAGAAAACACACAGCTCTATTGATCAACTTGGCTTGCGTATCACAGTGTACTCAGACTCATATGTCTGAGAGGGCATATATTTTAATGATCAAAGCCAAGCAACTGGGAATCATGCCACTTGGTTTATTTTACAGGAAAAAAAATAATGTGATTAATTGATTAAGGTTGGGACTGTTATTGCTCTGGTTCTGGACAGAAGAAGAGCTCAGTTCTGAAGGAACAGCAAAAACTAGGTGCAACCGCAACCTGTTCCTTCTTCCAAGGTCAAACCTGCAGAGGTTTGTACTTAAACCACCACAAAGGTAAGAGCAAGTTCCCCTGTAGTGTGGCTAAATTTACTTCCCATTTTGGAGGCAGTGCAGCCGAGCAGTGTCCGATCTCTGCTGGACAGAGCCGTGCCCCAGTGCCGCTCTCAGCGCGGCTGTGCCTGTGCTCTCCTCAGCAGTTGCCTCATGCTCACGCTCTGCAGCCACGAGGCCCTGGAGCAGCAGATCCAAGTGCCACTGGCTAAGCAGGCACGGCAGGAACCAGCTGTTCCTGCCCTCCATTCGCTCTCTCCTACAGACTCACCTTCCCACAGGCACCTCATTGCAGTGGGTCAAGAAGTTGGTCACCCGGACCTTCGTCAACCTTCTCCAGCTGCCATTTCCTCCAGGGAAAGGGAGGGAATCTGATCCTCCCTCCCACTGTCCATGATCAGATTATGTGCTTTCAGCATCCCCAAACATGATGGCACCAGCATAAATGACCTCAGCAGGCTACAGGAAGCCTCTAAGCACCTTCAATAAATGAGTAATTTCATCAGGAGTTTTGGAGTGTTTTACCAATGAGGGAAAGGTAATGATGGCATAAATGGCTGATTCTGGCATTAACAGTACTGAAACAACTAACAAAGCTTTTCTGAACTCCTCTTCCAAAGAGCCACATCATCAGTGTCTCCTTCTGGGGGAATATTTACACTAAAATCCTGTCTTCTTTAGTCAAACAACACCAAATTCTAATCCTGATTCTCCCACCATCATGAAAGACTACATCTTTTACTGCTGCCTTAGTACCGACAAAAAGGAATACTAAACACATTTTGACACCTAACTTACTTTTCCCCTCTAGCTACAATTAGATAATTCAGCTCACAAAGCAGTACAATGCCCAGCTTTTTGCCACTACCACCGATCTCTCTTTTAAGATCTCACACAATCACAGTTGAATTTTTAGGAAGTTATTCCTATCTCTCATTCTTGATTTAAAACATCTGGAAGTGGAATTCCAGATTTTGACTTGTGCAAGTGAATACTACTTTAAAACAATAAAGCTCAAGGGCCAGATTACATGCAAGGAAAGCAACCGTGTAAGGCCCTTGGAGGGTATGAGGCTGAAGGAGGGAAGGCCAGATGGGAGAAGAGGCCAGATACAGTAGTCCACATCAACATAAAGTTTTCTTCACTCTGTTTCAAAACAATTATGCAGTGATATCTTTTAGTACTTAAGTATAAACATAGATTTCCTGATTTACAAAGCACACTAAGTGCACTAGGTGTATTTATTTGTAGTGTTTGTACTAAGGCCTTTATTTTATACTTTTCGGTGTAAAAGCACAGTCAGACAAGGATATGATCACCTACTATGGGGAGTATTCTTTTGTGAGCAAAGGCTCTGAACAAAGATACTACACTTCAAGAGAGACTTCTGGTAGGAAAAAAAATCAGAGACATTGGAGCAATAATGAACTGTTCAGATTTCAATAACCCCTGCACTAGTTTAAAAAAATCACTGTTTTTCTACAATTTTTATGTGAGAACCGTGATACAGAACACGGTATATATTTGTAACACTTAATGTGAAGAAGCTTTTTTCACTTAGCTACAACTAAATCAATTCTTTGATTCTGCAGTGAGCACAGGACTGTGAGGGCATTAATTCCAAACTAAGCCCCTGGCAATTTTACTGCAAATTAAGTCATGAAACATACAGCACCAGGAGAGATGGTCCCCAAGAAGGAAAGGAGAATACTTCATTTTCCCTCATTTGTACCGTATCACATTTAAAATAAAGCACAATTAAGACATAAATCCTGGGTGATCTCAGACAGGAGCAAATTGCATTGATAGGAAGGTTTATTTTTAGTTATACTCAACAAAATAAGATCAGACCAAAATTGCATTTTATGTGAAAATGACAAAGAAAGAGATGGAATATGTAAATAAGTAGTCTTCAAAATGGACCAAAGTAACAAAGAGAACAGTTTTTTAAAATGGTGCCCTACTGTCTCCTTGAGTAATAAATTGATCACCATACATACTATGTATGTATTCTTGTTAACCATCCCATACAGCACAGTCTTCCCTGTACCACTGCACCTAATGTGGAATGGTACTGTACTTGTGAAGGACAATTCCTTTCAGTTGCCTAAGGACAATAACCTTAGCCTCAGTTAACTTGTCAGTTTTGTCATATTTTGAAACTAATATCAAAGCTCATGACATCTCAACAGACAATGAAAATGAGAACAAGTGACAATGTGTTCTCTACTCTACTTTCCATAACAATACAGTTGTTACCAAACCAACATTAAAATGCCCATCTTTTAACTTCACTCTCCTAGAACCGGGCTGGAGATGGATACTTCAGAACACAAGTATTCAAGGAATCAAAAAGGCACAGAAACACTAGGATTAAAAGGCCAGCTGACTCTCAGTATCTCCTTACTTTGGGATGGTGCTAATTCAGCCCTCCTGTTTTCTCACAACATCCCTCAATACTGTCTTTCTCTAGAAAGAAGTCTAGGTGTCTTTTGACTTCATTTATGCTTTTAACTTCAAAATAATTTCCCCTTAAGTTATTCCATATGTTTACCATTCATTCTCTCATGAAACAGCCCATAACCTGAACAGAAATGGATAAAAAATTCCCCACCAAGCTGACATCTGGCTGTCTCTTTCTGCTTCTCCTGGGCCTTCTCTGCACACACACCAGGCTGACTGAGCTACTGACAGAGTTTTCTTTTCTCTCCCTAGTGAAAAATTTATAAGCAGCAGTTCTTTGTGCCTCACCTTATTGGAAATGCATGCTGAAGTTGCTACCATTTTTTTCAAATAAATGTCATGAAACTTAACCTTCTGTACTATTAAATACTATAAAATATGTACTGTTTCCTTCAACAAACTCTTTAGAAGTACTGTTATCAAAGACCAACGAAGACCACTAATAGTCTCAGAAGCTCCATTCTCACTTACATTTAAGAAGAATGTTATCAGGCACATCCAGGCCCTTGTAAAAAAGTCTGACAAATATGCAATCTCATATGGTTCTCCCTTATACATCTGTCTAAGAAAATTCACTCAAAACAATCCATTTAATGTTAACAGCATTAAACTCTATCATGAGAAAAAAATTTGCTCAATCTTGAATTTATACCAGGACCTTGGTGTTCAGAAGACTCACAGAAATTGTACATTCATCTCTCACCCACCGTAAGGATTCCTTGTGGGACAACGTGCTATGTCACTCAGTGAAATGCTAGAGCTGGATCCACAGAGAAAATTCACAATACCTCAAGGGGTTGTTTTTTGTTTCTATTTTCTAATAAAAGCTTATTTGGCTAGCTAATTTTCACTGAAAACTCAAAAGAAATGTAGGTAACGTTACAGCAGAAAAATGGTAGAAAACAGCAGAATTCCATGTTGGAACTTGACTGTCAGTTTTGTGGCACTGTAGGACACTGACCATGTCAGAGCCATCAGAGTACATAACTCATGACAAACAAGATGTTGTTTTTCTCTATCAGCAGCACCCAGAGGGTATCTGGCGACTCAGGACTGATGCAGCATAAACTCCTTGTATTTGCAGCACATCCATCCATTCAGGAGCTCTTATGACTACAAGGAAATAAAAATACTAAAGTAAAGCAAAGCAGGAAGGGAAGGAACTTACAGTAGTATTTGATTACTGTGACACTGTCTCATAGTGCAGTTAATTCCATGATAGAAGCTCACGTTCCACTTGACCTGAGTGTCACAGATTAAGATACACTAGGCAAATAAAGAGAAGATGGACTTAAAAATTTTTAACCTTAGGCCTTTGGAAAAGAAAAATAAAAATATATATTAAAAAAAATAAAGATTAAGCAATTGGTTTTATCTGCTTAAAGGAAAACTGCAGTTAAAGGCACCAGTGATTTTACTGAGGAAGGAAGCACAAAATGCTCCTGTAGCTGATGATTGAGACCCTATTTCCCTTTGGTTTTACCACAATACATGATGTTTTCTTTAAATACAATTCTTTAAATATTGCTCTGAAAAATCCTTCAGTTACTGAAAGGGTCTCTAAGGAGCTCAGAATGCTGGAATTTCAAACCCCATAGGAGAATTTCGTTAAAAAGACAGATGTGGTCATATTCATGAGAACTTGTCTTCCATATTCTTAATCACCTCCAGACATTGCAGAAGTCATATTGTGCAGGAAAGGTACAGGAACATATGCTTTGTTTGCTGCCTACAGTGTGTTACATTCCAAGTAAGTATTACGTATCTGGAAACCAAACAAAACCTCATGCTTTATCAATAGATACAGAGTCCCATGACTGATAACATTATGGAACATGCTTGAGAACTAATGGTTTCTCTGCTGCAGTGAAGGAATAATCATGTAATTTAGAAAGCATAAATTCTGCCTTACAGACTTTTGATTACATTACCCATTAAAAAAAA
>WEIU01007047.1:114863-128744 GCA_013389925.1 Aegithalos caudatus
ATATACTATGCCACACTCAGATGGTACAGTTGCTAATAATTTAAGTTGACAAAATGAACTAGCAAATGTATCAGCATGCTTCTCCTCTACAAAGTAAAAACAATCAAAGAAACAATTATATTTTTTAGAAAGTGAATTTCCAGTTGGAAATGCGTTTTTCATAGGCTTCACTATTCACAAAAATAGCCACAATTCATCCTAATTGGAATGCTAGTCAAGTTTCTTTCTGCAAAATTTTAAGTCAATACCTTTCAGCACCCAGATAATATTTCTAAGGAGAAAGTGTGATAAATACAGTCTTGCTGCTTGACAAGGCAATAATGTTACTGAAAAGAGATTTTCAACTTTTATTCATAATACTCTTCCTTTCTTATGTCATTCCATTAAATAAGAAATTATAGCCCAGTCACTGAAACTGCAACCTAATTAGCTTGAAGAAAACACTCAAGTTTTGCAGAGTTTTGATACTTAACTCTCGATTTTTTTCACAAAGAATTCTTCCATAAAACCTTTCTTTGATTTTAGGACCTCATGATGAATTCAGGTGGCTTTTCTGTTACAGGCTTCTTGGTTTGGCTGTGCTGAAAAATTCTGTATAGCTTTGATTTATACTCTGTTCTATGTATAAATTTTAGGAAACAGATCATTCCAGAGGCTGGATAAGACAGTCTGCTGTTTTCCAGACAGTGTTATCTACAAGATTTCAGTTTATTTTATGTTTTCCTGTACATTACAGTCATCAGGAACTGAAGGGTTACTGAAAGACTAACTGGAACATCAAATTGTAGGTTAAAAGAGATTAATTGAAAAATAAGATTTTAAGGACAAAATGCTGTGAATATGCTACAAATTTTCAAGATGTACAGAATACCTCTCTGGCAAGAGGCAAGAAGTCTTCTATTGCAGTCCTTACTTACATTCATATCTGACCATCAAAAACTGTCATTCAACACCAGCCTTTTATTAAACGTGTTACTTCAATATCTTAAGTTATCACAAAACTGGCTATTGGCTGTTAACTACACCTTCAAAACGAATATAGGGAACTAGCAGATTCCCAATTATTTTCCACCAGCTTTCTCACAAGGTGAACTGGAATAAGTACCTGTACCTTCATTGCCTTCCAACCACACCAAAAAGCCTGGATAGCCAGGCATTAACAAAACTTTGTTCCACATTTCTTGGTCATAATCTCCCATCACCTTTTATTTCCCCATACTTTTCCCAAATACAATTCCTCTAACCATTCCCTTCAGAGAGAATGGGTGGTTTAACAATTATTACAATTTCTTTTTGTACCATTCACCCACTGCAAAGAGAATGCAGTCAAAAAGAGTCTACAGCTGAGATCATTTGCCTTCTGGGTTCTGGAAATAATTAACCTGTTGCTTCAATAGCTCTAAGTTTCATTACACAGATTTTTTGACACTATGCAAGCCTGAGTGACTGCAGAAAAGCACAGACCTTCAGATACAATTGCCATCGAGCAGTGATGTGTGTTTTTCTTTAAACAAGCTCTTAATCTCTCATAATTTTTCTATGGTCAAGGACAGTTAGACATTCTGAGCTGTTCCTCATAAGGCTCCACAGCTGGCTTCTGCAGTTTTCTGCTGACCCTTGCTCAGCTGAAGACTGTGTGAGCAGACAGTTTCACAGGTAAACACTTCAGAGAGCTACAAAGGGAAAAAGCCAGACTAAGAAGCTCCATCCCATTACAGCTCATTAAACACTGGACTGGGTCCAGGTAGCTTGGCAAACAGTGGGCAAAAGCAACAAAAAAGACAATCACCTTCAGCAGAACATGAACTGTACTGTTTCTCTTTCTCTTCTGGACAGCAAAACCTGTCAGGGTAAGAACTTCATAGACCAACCTTGCCACCACCTGTGGAAGTAGCCCCAGGAAGGAGGGCTCTGCTGCCACTATCACACGAGTCTGGCAGCCAGTGGAAAGGCAGGCATCCTGCTCACTCCCAGCAGATTTGTCCACTGCAGAAGAGCTTAGTTTAATGCCTCATGAAAGCTTTCTGTGCTGCTCTTTCAGCATCTGAGATACACTGCTCATCACTATCCCAGATCTTGCACCAGGAAAGACAGTGTTAGACAGAGGGCTACTACAGACAGGTTGGTTTGGGGTTTTTTTCTTATGATTTTTGTGTTGTGGGGTTTTTGTTTGTTTGGGGGGCAGGGGGGGCTTGTTCAGGTTTTGTCTGTCTCTGTGTCTTTGGTGGGGGTTTTTTTGTTGCTTTTTTTTTTTTGGTTTTTTTTTGTTTTTTTTTATAGAGGGAGCAGTATCACTGTTGCATTGGATCAGTAAAACCATATTCGAGCTATCAAAACAAGAATTGATAAATCATGCCATTCATAGAAAAAAGTCCAAGCAAAGTGGAATAAAGAATTATTTAAGGTCTCAAAACAACCATGACTTCAAGCTTTTAATTTAGTTATTTTTCAGGTTGCTTTATAGTTGTGTATTTAATATTTTAAACTAAAAAGGGTGGGAAAATAAGTATGATCTATTAAAATTCACAAAGTATGTTAGAATAAAATATACTTAGAACAACTTCAGGTTCTGTGAGAAGAAACAGCAATAAAAATTCTTGTAATAGAGAATCATTTCAATAACAATAATTCATAGTGATTATAAAATCTCTCCTAAGGTATGAGTGCTCATTTTCTCAATTCCATCAAAGGCTATGTATACATAAAGCTGTACAGCTCTCATGGTAACAGCTAGGCCAGAAACATCTTTCTAAAATAAAATATTGGTGACAAAAAGGATTCCTTCATAGTTACATTTGAGCAACCTGCTGGCCCCAAGTAGCTATCAGTATCCACTCTCTCACCTTTCCCACTTCCCTTCTCTTACTTGATCCTAGTGTCAAAACAGAACCAGTACTTTCTAAACAAAAAGAAATACAGCTCATTTCTCAGTTCATTACAACATTGTAATCAGTTTTTCTGAATTTTTATAGGTATTATTGCCCTTGAATCTTAACTTCTGCAAGGAAGTAGTCCTGCTCCCTGCAAGAATTTACTCCTAAAAATCTAGAGCCTCATACCTAGAAATAAATTATGATTTTCCACCTTTTTTCTTAAAAAAAAAAAAAAAAAAAAAAAAAAAAAAAAAAAAAAAAAAAAAAGGAGTAAAGGACATCTGTACATTACTGAATATTTCTTCCCCTAAATTTCATTTCTGCTTTATCAACTCTCAAACACTCTTGTGAAGAATAATCTTCCCTATGGTGAATCATCAATTACTGCGGCTGAAGGCATAGCCAAAATGCTAGACACCATTTTCCACAAACATCCTTTAGTCAGGCTACACATTAAGATAACCATACAACTAAAATAAGTCAGAACCCTGGAGACTACAGCATTTAGTCAAGATGCACAATGGACTTTGTTTCCTTGCTGATAACCACATTAATTGAATAATGTCCCATTTCTTTCAGTCGAATGATTTCACAAGTTTACTTATGAATAAAAAATGGCTCAGAAAGACAGGAAAAATAAATGAGTTCACAAGATGACACTTGAAGCTCCATATTTTCTCACCACTGAATGAACACAGAAAACAAAAAGACAAAACTTTAAAAGGAAATGTAATAGAAGTATTGGACAACTGTGAATGATCTCTTTCCTGTGATGTATTTCCCTGAACAACTAAGGGTGGATAAAACTTCTCTTAACAGAACAGGAAGACAGGTCCTACTTTAACCCCCTGATGAAAGAACCAAGCTTTTTTTGTAGCTGTTAGGGGAGATTTGTCATGAATGTGCAAAACAGACCTCTCCTGCTTGATATTACATAGAACTACAGCACAGCAGTTTCCATGATCACAGTTTCATTTCTCCTTGGCATACATCTTGGTTATACAAAGGTTTTTTACATTATGGAAAGCATCTATATATCGAAGTGTAGTATCTATATATTGAAGTGTCCTTTACTGTTGGCAAAATCCTCCCACCAAACCTCTAAACATTGCCTATCTGGTTTTCAGTTGAATTCTTTAGCCATAAAAAAAGAACAGAAGAAGAAACAAAAAAAACCCCAAAGAGATGCTAAGTTAAAAAGCACAGATNACCCACATGCTCTAAATAAACTTCATGAAAATTATTATTTATTTTATGTCTGTTACAGTTTTCTCAGGTCTGTTTCCAAGCCTCTACTCTTAAAAGCACATTCAAAAAAACCACTCAACTGAATGACTTCCTATTCAACACTAAGAATAAAGAGTCTAAAATCTGGTTTAAAATTATTGATGTCTAAAAAGCATTTCCAATTAATGATAAAGTTTATGTATGAACAGTAAAAATAGTGAAAGACTAATTATAGCTGAAACTGTTACATCATCAACCCCCTCCAAATCATAGCTTATTTTTACTTAATTACATATTTTTAATGTCTGCATTCTGTATGCGTCCGTATAGGCTTTTTTGGGTTGTGTTCTTGTTTCCCCTTCAGTAAGCATGTTTCAAAACAGAAATGAGAGGCAGAGTAAGAACAACTTTAGTATTCACCAGAATGCCAACTGCAATTGAAAGCTGTACTGATCCCAATGACATGCAAAGCACAGAAAGTGGAAAGATAAAGTTAGTTGGTTGTTTTTGCTCTGTGGCCTTGTCATCACCAAAAAAAAAAGATTCTGTTCATGACAGAAAACTGTCACAGGCACCTCTGTCCAGACCTTAAACCAGCTGATTAAGATGGAAGCATCAATGTATCAGTTACATTCTCTTGTGATTTGACAGATACTAGTTTTCTAAATTAAAATGAGGAATGAGAACGCAGATACACAGGAAGCCACTTCCTTCATATAAAGTTTGTAGTAGAAATAATCACTTTGACTTTGAACCTAGTTTCAACCCTCTTGCATGTGAGAACTGTATAGATGAGACTGCCTCGGTAACCATATTTGTGCTACCTCAGGTCATGTTTTCCTCAGGAAAAATGTGATATGTTTCCTACAATATTAATGATGATTTCAACTCCATGTAACAATCTCAGGAGAAAGTCTCTAGTGGATCTATCTCCAGATGCATTGTAAAATATTTTTCATTAGCATACAAAGCAGTATTTTTACTGACTTGTTCTGCCAGAAGTTGAGCATCAAAGACAGTGAATCTGAGCCACAAGTGCTTCAGGCTCTGCTCCACTCATGCAATGTTTTTTCCACACACATTGCAATTCAACCTGATGCACAGAGCTGGAAGAAGGATTTGGTTTAGTCGTAAAACAAGTAATTTGAATAATTTTTTTTATAAGGCCATTTTTTGTTCTTTGCTTCTTTACATACTCACTGGGCACCATATTTTAATTAAGGTGATTCATATGTGGTGTATTAACACCGCTCAGTTGATAAAGAAAGAAGAGTCTCTAGGTTACAAGTACAAATGCTAATATCTATCCATGTCTGAAATACACTCTGACATCTACAAGATCATCACCTGTGGTACAGAAATCACCCGAGACTAAATAATAAAGCATTTTACAAGGACAGAGAGCTTTTCTTCACCCTTCCATAGCCTAAATTAGAGGTCCAATAAGTGTCGTCAGATACGGTGTTACAGAATGGGGACTACAACTTCCTGCATTTTATAGACACAGTAAGAGAATAACACTTCATAAGGCATTGCTTAACTGTTTCATTACTAATTTATTTCCTCCATCCTCCCTCTGATAATCTGATTAAGTAATTTACACTGCAGCAAGGACAGGAAGAAACTATATGCTAAGGAATGTGGATTCTGAAGAGCACTCTGTATTAAATAGTAATATGCCATTCTTACGATTGTACAGGCTATATAGAGGGAAAGAAAGGAAACTATGACTCATTTTCCACTCAATTTATACAAAGGCTTTCATTAACATATCAACAACCAAATGTGTGCAGCAAGGAGAGCATACTCTGCTCCCCATTAAATGTAAACTGTATGTCCACATGCACACAAATCAAGAAGATATGATTACACCCAGTGTAATCAAAACTCAAATAGTTAGTGACATCTAAACCCAAGGTGCATTCATATTCTTGGGACCATATTCTGTCCTCAGAAGGATACTCACAGGTTGTGTGGATTACCACATTTTATTGAAGCATTGCAGTAAAACAGATTTCGATAATGACTTTCTTACTTCTGTAGTATTTGGCACTAGCACATCACAGTGAGAACATAATTAATATTAGGCCTCACCCTGGAGCTCTGGATATTGACAAATTCAAATTCAAATCTCCTCTCTTCTATGCCTGCTCTTAGGTGGATCATGTAACTGCTGATCTTGTTATTAATGAATAAATAGATTATTATCAATGAACTGCTGTCAATTTATGAAGTGATACTTTATCCTTTAGAAAGCAATGACTTCCCAGTGTTTCTCAACTTCTACCACATCATAACAGCACCTCTCTCTAACAAGCCCTACTGTGTACTGGGAAAATGCTGATTATCATCCTTGCCACCACACAACTACAGACAGCAGAGACTATGAAAACATAACTCTCAATTCCAATAAAGATATGCTGGCATAAGAGCAAATAAAATCAGTGATATGAAATTCTTCAGCTTTAGTGCCAGACTTACTTAAGAATAATCAGAATTGCTCCATAAGAAAAGACAGAGGAAGAGAGAACGGGGAAATGAGGCAGAGCCACAGCTGTAACTAATTCAAGGTGCCATGCCATGGCTCTGCCTTGGCTCTTTGCAGAAGCAGGTGAGTCCAACGTGGTCCTACTGCCCTGTGTGCCACCTGGTACAACCATGGTACCACCATGGCTCCACTTCTCTTTGTGAACACCCAACAGCATCAAATAAACATGACAAGGAAGTCTCACCTGCAGATCTCTACAACCTATCCAGTGCCTTCTCTCCATTTAGTGAGAGGAGCAGAACAGTATTTGGGGTTTGGATAAAGGATTAATCTCAGGGACAGTACACTCCTCAGCTCCCTGATTTCTAGAAGAGAACATGAGGAAAGGTCTAATTAATTCGACAGAGAATAAAGTCCTGGAGTAAGACCTCTGTGGTTCAACACAATGTGCTATGAATGCCCCTTGAATGATGCAAAGAATTTTATAATAATTAAGACTACATAAGAACAGCTTTCATACCAAAGCATGTAGACTTTGCCTTGTGCTAAAAACCAAATAAAATCTGAATAAAATTTTCCAAATATTCTTACTAAGTGTTACTACACCTACTTGGTTCTACAGATCTTAATGTTTGAAAATAAGAATGAAAACAGTATTAATGAACAGTGTGTTAAAACTTGGCAGCAATATGTCAAAGCACAAAGGAAAAGAGATGGTTCACTATTTCTTCTCTATATTACTGAAGCACCAAATCATATGGCAACCTTCAGGGCTGCCTCAATCACTTAAAGTACTACTGCTACTATTATTGGCACATTGTGGTCGAAGGACAGTAGCCTTGGGTTCCACATTAAAAAAAAAAAAAAAAAAAAAAAAAAAAAAAAAAAAAAACCACACCACTCCCTTATCCCTGTTATCAGTAAAGTCAGAAAGAATCATTATTATGAGAATGACTACCAAAAGAGAAAGGTTCTTAACAGAGAAACATAAAAAAATCAAAGAACACTTAACCAAAAGCTACTACGCTTAGTGAATTATTCTTTTACTTCATACATCTTTCATTTCAAAATTCTCCTTTTCTTCTAGAAAAGGTATTTATGTAAGAGATTGTTTTTTTGTAATTTGTATAAAAGGGTATTATTCAAGTGTTTCTTGTATACTTGTTTACCACTAAGCATAGAAAGTAGAGTGAATTTTTTTTAGCAAATCCAGAGGTTAAGGCCCTATAAAAGACCCTATAAAAGCTTGAATTTCAAATGCAGTCCATGAAGTAAATTGTCAGAACTACAGAAAAAGAGCAAGAAATCCATGTGAAAATCAGCTGTATTATTCTCTCCAGTACTGCTGCTCAGAACAAATAGTTCAGTGATTACCATTCAGTCTATATTTAGGATAAAGTAAGCAAAAGGTGTCATGTTAAGAACAAGAAAGGGTGGAAAAAAACCCTGATCATACTTTCTGAGAAGAACTCAAGTACAGTTGATGGAAATAGTTTTTCTTTTCCATAAGGTATATCCAAGGGGTTTGTAAACTTAAGTTTACCTTGCTTATTCCTAGGCAGTGAGAAGAAGAGAAACCAGACAGCTCTCCACTGGGGAAAGACTTCGATGCATCTGCATGCCTAATGAACACAGTGATAAAAACCTATTCCTGTAAACTTTATAATCTGTTTAACACCTACCTTATCCTCAGTAGAAGAGAGCACATTCCTTCAAGATGCAACACTAATTGAAACCTCTATCAGAAGAAGCCTGGTACATAGCTGAGGATCAGAGCAAAGCGTTAATACCTGGTACATGTTGTCCTGGACACGCATTCCTGTGCTGCCATGGAAAAGGGGACTTTGCAGGACTTTACAATAATTTTGAAAGCATGTCTTACTAAGATATATTATTCAGAAGCTTATCCTTGATTATAATTAGCTTATACACTTGCATTATAATTAGATTAGTTTCCCAAGGAGAAACAGTTTGGGGTTTTATTTTCTGTTTCTGCCAATTTCACTGTGTTTGAAAGGTGGTATTTCCTTTCTCACTCACAAAGTAATTTTGTGAGAGAGGGACGAGGACAGAGAGGCTTTGGCCATCTTAATTTTTCACTCCAACAGCCAGCACACCTCAGAAGTGAAATGTTAAATCTTCTTGAAGAGACTCAGTTCATCAGCCAAAACAAACTGAAATACAAACAAAGCCAAGCCTACAGCTTCTACCACTACTTGTATTTGCGAACTCCCCAGCAGCTCTCCCCTCGCTAGTACCACTTCAAGGGCACAAGCCTCAAATGATGTAAGCTGGTGTCATAAAGGGGCATATCTCTTCTGCAGAGACAGATCAACTCCTGAGGCAATACACATATAGTTTTAAATCCGAAATATTACTGGTCTGGCAAAGTTAAATCCGAAGTTACTAGAGCTCAAATAAATGCATAAAAAAATAAATTATCTTTCGAAATACTGCAGAAGATATTACTTTCAGATTTATCTGGCCTTTCTCTATCCACATGCTGTTTGGCCTGGTCCAAAATCTGGGTCTAAATGCAGCCATCACCCACCTTCAAAAGCCACAAGGGAAGGCTGGCTCCAGGGCTAAGTGGCAGAAATTAGTAAAATTTTATGCTTTCAGCTAATCAACACGGAATCTGTTTCATCAAAATTTCAATGTTTCACTCAGCCACATCCAACTAGATTCCCTAAGAGGGGATTAAATTTTTCAGTAAGAGACACTAGAAAAGACAGTCATGTTACAGTTCAAAAACTCAGTCTTTCACACAGGAGATTTAGTACGCTCATTAGTAATTTTTTTTTAAATCATGCTTTCCATCCAAATTGATATGATGCATAGATCACTCTATCTGTATTCAAATATTGTTGATACTCTTGTTGCTGCTATTTCCCCACTAGTAGCTATATAACTAAAAATTTATCTTTTATTCCAGCTGAGGAATATCTAGGGGAATTCCACTACAGCACTAACAAATCCTACAATAAAGATGATGAGGAACTCTGCTGGTTCTGGGTTAAACCCTGTAAACAAGGAGAGATAATAACCATACTTCAACTCTCTGAGATGACCAAATTTGAACAAATCAATAAATTTAGTTCCATCCCGGTTTCACATACTGACAACTTCATGTTGTTAGCTAATAATGTGAGTGTACTGTAATTGTTAAACTTTCTCCTACTCCAACAAAGGAAAAGCACATAAATATTTCACATAAGCATTCCAGGTTTGGTCTTTGATATAAAACACGCTTTGTTTACTTGTATCTTCTTTCAAAGGCAAGCCATTGCATGTTAGTACCAGCAAGAATGTAAATCTCCAAACAATAAGGTATGGTGATACATAACATTTAATACACAGCTGAGTAAACACCGTTAAGTGTTTACTTCAAAGTCATTGTCACCTCTGCCCACACCGAGAATATCAAATACAGAATGATCACAGTGCTATGACAACAAGAGCCCCACAAAAGGCTGTCCATGGAACTCACTGGCATTATAATGGATCAGTGAAGCCTGGTATGCACCTGGCTATAAAAGCAGCTGCTTTTGCAGAAGTTGCACTGTGTGCACATGTATTTATGCGTGGAAATATCAGCATGTGAACACATGCATAGATGCCTATTTGCCCACCCTGTATCAAGATTAAGTATTCAAAAATATTAACTTTAATAATCACTGAACATTTTAAAATAGGTTTTAAATGACTTGACATTGCACAGATATCAGGAGACACTTCTTATTCTCCAATTACAGCGCAGGTTGGATCTTCAAATAGGTCTAATGTGCATGGTAGAGATAAAGGAGCCGGCTCAAAGTGAATCCATTAAAGGTGTAAGACTCAATATGTGCTTCTCAGCAGGGTAAATCATCATGTCTGGGTGCTTCATGTCGAGCCTGATGAACTGCCTTTGCCATTGACCACAACAAGCTTCTCTAAAGTTGAGACAAACTGGGAGCAGAATCAGGTCAATGAATCAGGTCAGTTCAGCTTCTGAATATTCAGGCATCTCCAGGCATCTCCAAACTTCTGCTGTTGCTGAACTTCAAGCAGAATTTCTACTTAGTAAACTGCAAAATAATTTCAGCTAGGAATGAGAATTTAGCATTGTGGAGATTAGCCTTGTATTTCAGTTTGCTTTAAATATTAAAAAGGCTTCAGCTATCTTCCAAACCTGATCATTAGCAGGGCTTCTCTTGGACCCTATTTGCTTAGATCACACAGAGAACTTTCCAGCACTTCAGAGTTGAAGGAATCAATTTGCTAGTACTACTCACCAACGAGAGTGCCTCCATTGTTATGGCATGGTTTTAGCTCCCAGGTACTGAGAGAAAATAGATTGAATCAACTACTGTATAGAGACACATTTTTTCCTGAGAAAAATCTGGACCACTGCCAAATGCAAAGTCATGTCTTCATGGGCAAAGCATGAGGGGCAGAGTTATGGCAGGATAACCTTATCAGAGACAGCCAAGAATTCAAAGAGGCTGACGTGATTGTGGTTAATAACCCAAACAAGAGGAGCATCTGCAGATACTGCATCTGAAGCCATTCTAGATTACACATATAGTTGAGGTAATTCTTGTACTTCACACAACGTTAGTTAGATTCTTACTGAAATTAAGAGGTCAGTACTAGTATCAATTTTAAAATGTGAACCTGACTGTTTGGAAACAGTTCAGAGAACAGCTAAATAGTATTAGGCAAGGCTTGGAAATGTGCCTTAGAATAAAAAGCTTAAGCACTTAATCTATTTATTTTATCAAAGAGAAGGTTAAGATGTGACCTGATTATGGTTTATAAGTAGCTACACATGAACGGACT
Organism: Aegithalos caudatus; assembly: GCA_013389925.1. Lineage (NCBI taxonomy): Eukaryota > Metazoa > Chordata > Aves > Passeriformes > Aegithalidae > Aegithalos > Aegithalos caudatus. The sequence continues at coordinate 126,276 of WEIU01007047.1, forward strand.
TCTCAGATTAGACAGCCATTTACTCCAACAGAGAAACACATGGCTGGAACCAAGAGCTGGGAAAGAGGTGAGTATAAATGTTTAAGTGAGATGAATTAACAATTATGGGTAAGACTTTTTTGTGTTTTTTTGTGTACTGGTGCACTTTGCCATCAAGCATTGTCTAAATATATATTTACCAGATGAAATTATATGGCTGGTTATCAGAAGAAAAGAACTGTCCTTACTACCTGAGGACTTAGATAGCCTTCACATTATAGTGACATTTTCACTTCAGGCTGCAAATTGATCAACACAAAGTAGCAGTGGGGAATCACACACCAATAAGGAGATGACAAAAAAAGGCAACTCCATTATCTCATCTGTATTCTGTCTAAAATTAATTTCACTTTGAAGTACTGACACACAAATGTAAATAGGCAAACCCGTCTGTACATGCACACATACACACGCACAAATTTCTCAGCAGTCTTAAAACAGTTTTGCAAAGTTTACAAACTTTGCTTACTATAAAACTCTGGCCTAAAGAGCAATGTAGCCAAGATATAAGATGTGAATAGTAAGATCCCTAACATTAAACAGTTCTGGCACCTTTTCTTTCCCTTTGCAGAATTAGTTGAACACAATGATCACAGGGTACCATAAAGCTGTGTGACATTTCAGGATGTTGCATGCTACAGTTTCTTTGTATACCTTTATTAGCATAGCACCAAGAAAAACTATTTCACTCTTAAATTCTTCTGCATCACTAAGATCTGCTTTGACAAAATAGCTTTGTCTTCCTTTGAACTCTCAATCCCTACTCAGAACAACTGCNTAATAATAATAATCGAAGACACAAATGATGATTATATTTTAATGTATTTAATGCTATTTTAACTAATATTCTTAATTGCATTTGATAAAATATAATTTTTGTATTTGTGTATGGCAGTCAGTATTTCCTTTACTTTTATTTTTAAACAATGAGAATTCAACAGAGCATTACACTGCAACTGAAAATTTAAAAGTGAGTTTTCCTGAGAAGTCTGTAAAACTGAAAGCGAGGAAGAGAGTCAGATGGCAGGCTTAAGAATCAAAAGCAATGATGGAATAGAAATGTGTTCTTCAACAACTCAATCCAAGGAATAGTTACAAGACAATGTACATGTCTTCAACAGCAAGAAGTTAAAAAAATAGCAAGAAAGCACAGGAGAAATAACATTATATTGTGTCTTTAAGTTTATAGTACAGAGAATACAGGGTTGAGTTGGGACCTTTGCGACTGAGCAGAGTCAAAGTACTATCCTACTGTAAGTTATTTACTGCTTAACTAATTATGGTTCATGAGAAAAGTATAATGAGGAGGAGGACTTTGGTGTTCATGAGGAACTGAGCAATGCTGGTGACATAAAGGCCAGCAGAAGTAGACGAAAATTCACGTGCTGATAACAAGGGGGCATTCTACATCTGTGACGTATGTTTGTGGTGGAAGGTGCTTGTAATTAAACCCTTCCACAGGGTATATACCACATTTGGTTTGGGCTTTCTTTTGAGCTTGGCTCCTGCATCTGCTTCAGTTTCATGACTCTTCTGTTGCCACACTCCTCCAGGAAATAAGAATAAATATGGAAATATGGATAAGCCTGTTCCCAAGAGGATTTACAATTTTTGCAGTTCTCTGTGATATTCTCTTCCTCTTTTACAAAGATATATAATAATCTCTCCAAAAGGTAGAGAGTAGGTGGTTCAGTGAGATTTTCCTGGATGAAAATAATTTTTCTTCCATCTAGCAAGCTGACTAAGCCACACAACTTCTTAGGACTTAGGACAGAAAACCTGAGTGTTGTTTTTCTGGAAACGTGGTTAGTATATCTTTTCATTTAATATATATATTCAGAGTTTAAGAACCATACGTAGACAGACTAATCTTTAGTGACTTCTTTATTAAAAACCTTTTTCCCATAATTTATGGCTGTATTCATGTGTTATTACTAGACAAATAAAATCAGTAAAGATGCATGACAAAAGAAAAGGGGAATTTACTCTCAGTGACACAGCAAATAAAAATCAGACAGACAATGAAAAACAACAGTAAAATAAGTAATACAAGAAATACTTCATGCAGAATAGAAGGCACAAAGTGGGTTTGTTACCTTTCCTCTGCACCTTCCCTCCTTGCCAGAAGCTTATGTGGCACATTTTAAATGGTAGGGTTTTATGACGGATGATACAGCATCATTAAAGCTAGATTTAAAAAATATCCTCTTGGCTCCAAAACTGTGGTGTGCTTCACTCAATAAATTAAAAGTGACAGCTCTTTCACTTTACCAAGAGGCCTGTTATGTGAGACATTGTGCTGTTGCCTCACTGCCCCTGTGAAATTCCATTTACAATGTTTGCAGAGCTTCTGCTTTTGGAATTGCAGTGGAATTACTGATAGAAGAATTAACCATTTTCATTTATAAGTCACAGAACAAAGCTATATAA
>WEIU01007047.1:129848-154306 GCA_013389925.1 Aegithalos caudatus
AAAAAAAAAAAAAAAAAAAAAAAAATCAAGCCAAACCCAAACAATGGCCTATTTGTGAGGGGCCCTGCTGCAGGGACGCTGCTGTCCTTTTAGCTTTGATACTCCATGATCTATGACACTCCCTGCCTATCTCCATCTAGCAAGTGCCAAAAGGGGAGAATAAAACTGGCTGTTTTGACCTCCACATGCTTGTAACATTCTGTGACACTCAGTGTGGCTGAATCTCATGCTCCAGGGCTTCAGCCAGATGTTGTTGAGGTCAATTCCCTCTATTAGAGCACGCCTTCCCAAGGACCATCAGAGACCAGCCACAGGTTCAAAGCAGACAGAAGATGAAGTGCCCCACTGTTCAAAAACGGCAGCAGGAATCTGCCTTTGAGATACCTGTGTGACCAGCTCATATATTCAAGGCAGTACTGTTTACCAGACCATTCCAATATGAAAAGACTGCCCTTGTTTGAGATGACCAAGGGCCTTTGGTTTATTTCCTTATTCCCTCCACCAGAACAGACCAAAGGCTTTCCTTGGAGGAACTGGGATACATTCTATTCAACCTGAACAATACAGGAAGCTCAGATGTTTACCAATACATTTGCTGCTCTTGCTTACTGCAGCGGCATGCAGTTTCCAGAGGAATAAAATATTTTCATTATGGTCTCTAGTACTGCCTGTGATATACAGGAAGAGGTCAGCATAGGTTATTTAGAAGCCTCTTCATGGCCCGACTATGAAACTGATGTTAATTACCATATTTTTAAGGGGCTAATTCCAAATAACATTTCCACAATAGCAGAAAATTAAATAATTTACTGCTATCAGCTGCTGTTGTTTCCTTGATTAGTGTACACATACATGAATGTACATATGAATTTGTATATATTGATCCACAATTGTATGATCACATGAATTAACACAGAAGTGTAACTAAACAGAATACACAACAAGCTTTTTTAATGAATTGGTTTTCCTGTTCCTAAAGCAGCTTAAGCCAAAGAAAAAACATGGAGTAAATTGCCTTTGGGTTTGCTCTCAAACAGTTCTCTGTGCTGGACAGGAGGGTGAGAATATGAATCATCCACTGGTCATCTACTCAGACCAAAACAATAATAGACAGTCTGAGAATTGCATCCAGCATCCTTGCTGGAGTTCAGGAATTGTATTCCTATCACATGCCCCTGTTTAAAGAGGTTTTAAAAAATGGCAGTAAGTGCACTTGCTTTAGGCTAAATTTGGGGTTGAAAGGAACCAATTCAGAAAGAAACATGCTGAACAAATTAACTCCCTTCCAGTATTCTACTTAACCATTTTAATTAATGTGAACATTGAAAAGTGAAAAGTCAGCTAGTTAGGATTGTTTATTCTGAGCTTCCAACTTAACAAGAGGGTCAATTACAGAACCATAAGCAAGAAAATATGTGCATGTGTGAAATGGTTCTTGATAGCATAAAATTATTTCGTGGTCCATTAAAAGCATCATCACTAAATACTTTCTGCCTTTAGATTTTGAACAGAACTTGGAAATGGAATTGTCTATAACATTTACTTGCTCAGGAGGTACAAACCTTGAAATTTTTACCAAGCAGGCATGCAGCCTGCTCCACAGAACAAAAAGTAGACAAGATTGCAAAGACAAAAAATTGAATTAATAATTTGCATTAAGAAAGCACAAAAGAGGAAGAACGAAAGCATGTCACAGAAAACAAACCCAGCCCAGTGTCTGTGGACCCATAAACCGGATTTTTGCTTTTCCTCAAAAAGAGAAATATCCACAAAACCAATTACTAGCATGTTTAAAAAAATAAGAACTCTCACTTTAATATCGCTGAGAACTAAGTTTTCACATCTCCTTTTTTGTTATTTTCAGACTTTTTTCTTTGTGTTAATGAAAATCTGTAACACCAAACAGTTCAAGTTTCAAACCTTGATGTGCAAGGTAAAATTCACATACTAATAGTAATTTAATGTATGTATTTGCAGGATCAGACCCCTCACATGACCCTGACTTCAGTCAACTACAACACTTGTTGCTAAGAAATTTTAAACAAAATAAAAATTAGAATTATGGAAAGTTACATATACAATTAATATATTCAAGTTACTGAGATTAATGTTCACAGAAAATCCTCCTGTCGTTGCATACAACACTGTATTCTCTATTACATCTTGAGAAATATATGGAAAGTCACTTTGCTAAATATTAGCTAACAAGAAAATCCTTTTAGCTCTTGTTTGCAATCTACACTTCACTTAGACATCTTAAAATCACAAAAGCCATCCACACAGAGGGATTTAAAAATCATTACTTTAGAATACTTGTTTAATAGAAAGTGATGGCTTAAATGCTACAATATGTTCCTTGAATATCTTCACATTAAATGGGAATTGAACAAAAAGCTGCCTGGCCCTCTTCAAGGGCAAGTCCCACAAAGCTCCTCATTATCGTAATTTCCAATTTGGAAGCCAAACTAAATAACAAGAAGTAATTTGCCAATTAGAACTTCCTGCTCTTTTTCCCTTTATTCCTTAAACACCATTCAGGGGCTGAACCAGTCAAACACTTTTAGCTTCAAAACTGCAACTGAAAGAATTTAATTTGTGTCTCTCCACGGTGAACCTGTCAAGAGGCAGCAGTGATGCATACCATGGCCCGACACAATAGTTGCCCTTAAATACACAGAGAGTTCTCAATGTACTTGCTCTGCCTCAGGTTTCCTTTAATCATTTCCTTCATTTTGCTTCTCTTAAAATATATGCATGCTTTCCCAAACTTTAAGATTTCTCATCAATGATTTCTGACATATGGAACAGTCCCACAGAAAAAATTCATCTGTGTTCAAGGAGCTTTTAATAAGAGTCTCATAATGATAAAACCAACACAAAAGAGTGCTCAAAAGAAACAAGGTTCCATTCAGCCAGTGAAAGCCACAGAGACCAGATCACTCCAGAGAGATTTACAGCTTCAAAAACAAGACCGTATGTGAACTGTGCTATATGTTGTCCTGAGAATCAGAACACTGACCAAAAATAATGAAAACTGGTTTATTTTTCAGAAGTTCATTTGAAATGTGTGCATGCAAGGCCAAGCACAGATACACAGATGAACAGTAATGTGTCAAAGAGATGCTCATCTCATGGACTATTTAAAACTATCTGGAACAATCAAAAAAGGGTTTTTTCTTAGGTAAAAAGGTACTGTATTATTACCAAAGTCTGTCATATACAGAGTTTTTAAGGAGATATGTAAGTACTAAAAAAGAAACAGTACAGCTAGAGTTAAGATGTCTCTGCAGTTTTTATACACTTATGGTAAAATAAATGCTAGATAATGCAAAAAATGTTTTTAAAAATATTTTTGTCTCTATGCATATACTCTTTTAACAAAAGCCAGCACAATTATTTGCTTAAAGGAGGGTATTTTGGTTTTTTTTTATTTATTTACAGAAGATTTTCCTGTCACCTTTCAGATCAGCAGCTTGATCTAAAGAGACTCCAGTACTTCCTGCAACAGTTCATTATGTGAGAATAATGAAGAGAAGGATCTAATAGCATACAGATCAAACTGCCTTTTGAGGTATCAGGGCCCTGAGGTCAGAACATCACACTGCTGCAATGGATCCCAGGAGAAAGAAAAAGTGTGTTATTTGGGAAGACATAAAAATTTAGAATGCTGTACATTTGTGATTTTTAACAGAACTGTAAGCCCTTAAATCTCTTCTGCAACTCCAAATCTCTTCTTCTGTCCATTATATTGCCTATTTAAACAGCTTTTTCTGTTGCTCAGCCATTTCTGGGTAAACTCTCTGTTTTTTAGGGAAAATTTTCAAAATCTCTTAAAAAAACCCCACCAGGATACACTTCCCTCACATATACTGTGTGAATAATAGAGGATTGACTGCTCTGAACAGGTCGCTTTTTGGCCTTTGTGCTGTTGTCTGTGCAACTATTTTGTGGCCTAAGGGGAAGACAAGATTTGAGAAAGGCTGCAATAAAGAGAAATTTAGTCTAACTCAGTCTAACTTACAGTGTACAGCTTGAGTAGCTGAACTGGGTTTGAGAGAGATAGTAAGAAATGGTATTTTTGGTGGTAGATGATGCAGAAAAAGGAGCACCAGGACACACATCTAAGTGGTATGTTTCCTGGTCACCTCTGTTATCATTAAACTTCACACAGCTAAGTTGGTGTGGACTTTAAGTCAAAAAAAGGTACCTCAACAGCACCAGGCCTTGATCATTTCCCCACTAATGTCTTCTCCAGCATGGGAACCTGCTGTTTTCTAGGTACATGCAGCTTGTATGACCAAAGAGATTTTCTGATTTGTAAAACAGAGCATAAAATTCAGCACTCTTGCTTGCATAGTCCAGTCAAAACATTCCTTCCCTTATTAAATCTCACAGAGGCATGTGGATAACAAACCACTGCCTAGCAATCATACCTAACACATAAGGCTGTACTATATATAAAGAAATCTGAAATGTACTCTGAGACACAAGACTAAGGGTTCGCACTACACTTCAACTGCATCTCTTTCAGTCCGATTCTACATTCAGCCTCCAGGCAAGAGACACAACCAGACCAAGACAAGCATGACCAAGAAGATTTAATTGGTCTAAAAGGTGATAAAAATATCATTGAATCACATCCACTTAAATATATATTATACCAGAATGTAAGTTGCAACATCATTTACAGATTAATTCTGATGGGAAAAATGAAATATAACCTCTGGTCATCTCCAACTAGAGCCTAATACAAAAAGCTGGGAAAAACGAATTTTCATTCATAGACCATCATGATAACATATCCATATACTTCAAGATCAGCCTTGCTGCAAATACTTTGAAAATCAGCTTACCCCAGAGCAGTTCTAAAAATAATAAAAAAAAAAGTTTTGGCTTCTTGAATTTCAAAAGTCTTTGGCAGGTCTCCTCTACTCAGTTAATCAACTAATGCCTCCTAAGGGTTCTTCTGAGACATCTAAAAATCCCATTTTCGGTGTACTCAAGGAATTATGACCCAAGTCCTTATGCGTGGGGTAAGACCCAGGAGTGAATCTATGAAACAGCACTTTGTTTGGCAAAAAGATAAATACATCTATTTGAAGAAACATCTTTGAAACTTCTTAATTTATTTTAACAGCATGCATCACAAATAGTTCATTTCAAAAAGAGAATGAGCAGGGGAAATGTAATTACATGCTAAAAAAGGAAATAACTTCTCTAAGTCTACTCTGAACCTCCAAGGAACAACCTTCACAGCATGCTGAAGTCACAGAAAAATATATAAATCCTTATATTAATATTCACTAGAAACCATATACTATTATGCAGTATATATTACACCCAGAGATCTCAAAGTACATTATCAGCTTAGGCAATATCGCAGTTCCATATGGCATGAGCATTACTACACCGATTTTCACCGCAGGTAAAAAGGAAGACAAAACTGGTTTTAATATTTCTCAACTAAAGAAAAGTATTTCACTATGGTCTCACATCCTGAAAACAAGTGTTTGCCAAATGGCACATGGAGGACAGCAGTGGGAAAACTCCCTTGAACCAAGTGAGTAGATTCAGAAATAATGGCTATTTTCTATGCCACACATTGCACAACTGCTAAACAGGTATCATCAGTTTCACATTTAAATTACTTCGCTCTCACATAATCCAGCATCATTCAAAATACTTTGTCATTTTCCTATCAGACAGTTATGAATTAATGGGACAATACCCAAAGCTGTTCATAGCAATTTAGTCATCAATTAACTGAGGTTTTAAATTAAAATCTGTCAGTTTGTGAAATCTTTCTACCTAGATGTTCAAGGATGGTTTTAGAAAAGGATGAATTTTAATCTTTTATTCCTACAACATGCTTCATATGGCCAACCTTGACTTAGACACAAAATGTACAAATCTCTGATGCCCAAACCAGGACTCCTCCAGCTCCTTCTACCATACTGCAAGATGGTAGAATATTCAAAGCAAGACAAGAATAGACAAGAATATTCAAGGCACTTTTTCTGACTCATGCCTGCAGTTCATTTGGCTGACGTAAATACACAGTGATAACCTGGGTCCACGAGAGAGCTGTAAGAGCAATTAGGAACACATTCAAAATGCCATAGCAATGAAGTGATAAAATTAAACAAACATTAAAACACCATGCTATCAGATGTGAACTGTTTTACACCATCAAGGGCCAAGGCCATGTATTCTCAGAGTCTGTCCTATACCACAAGACAGACTGTGCCCCATCCCATGCTTGGGCAAAACAGAGAAATCTGAGGAAGAAGGCAGCCAGCAACGCACTGTGTCCCTTTGCCAAAACCTCATAGAATCATCTCTTTGGGTGGTCCATATGCACTGGTCTTCATTTCTAGCAATACTATGCACCAGAGAAATACACAAGATGAAACAGGTTGCTACAAAATGGCCTTTCATGACTACTGTGCATTCCTGGTATCCAACTTATTCCTGCAGTGTATTAAATGGAGAAAATTGCTCATAAACAGAAGCACCTGTCACACGAGTTCAGCCTTATAGTTTTTTTTACACGTAATATATAACTAACTGCAACATTTTATTGTGTCAATTACAAACATTCCCTGCAAAACTCATAATATGGTGTATAAATACTAAATACACTTAGCAATACATTTACACACAGAGCGATATACATTTTTTTCTCTCCCTTACTGTGTCAAATGGTTTGGTGGTCCAATTCCTCAGGAACACCTGTTAGCCACACAAAAACCACCATCATAATCTGGAGTTTATTGGCAGCCTGAGCAGGGAGGCCAATGACCAGCATGAGGAATGAATTGCCCTCAGAATCCTGGAAAAGTGTCAATCTGCAATGCAGCTGAGGCAGACTGGCAGAAGCTGCCTGCACTAAACCTGTCCTGACAATGAACATTCAGTAATCATTCAGCTTCTCTTCAGTAAAAGTGATTTTTAAAAAATATGAATACAGCTTTGCTCAAGGAACCACAAAAGCAGAAGGCAATCAACTGTTGACTTCAGCACAGGTGTCCAAGTATTATCACATCTCTTCTCAATTCAATTTCAGTAAAGCCAAAGACAAAGTGTATGAACAGCTAGAGGGAAATGTTGTCAGAGGGCATCCAACATAGTAACAGCCACACAAACCCAATGAACCCACAGCCTGTTAACTTTCACTGTCTGGACCCTTTTGGACAGCAAACCTAGAACTGCCACTGGCTCCTTATGCTGCATGCAGGTCCCACATCTTCATTAATTCACTTTTTTAAATACAAAGACAGTGACAAGCTGATGGATGGGGTCTTCAGGATCTTTATTTTAGGAGCCATGGAAAGAGATGATGTTTCGCTGTGACTGCAAGCATCCTAATATAAATATTGCCAGGTACAAGTACTGGAGGATCTATGACTCAAGACCAGATTCTGATGGTGGTTAATACTGTATCTGGAGAACAGTCTTAACTCAGAACTAAGTCATATTCATTAACATTTGTTAAGCAATTAAGTTATTCAGCGTTTAATTAAAATATTTTATAGGGTAAGCTACTTTTTTCCACATATGATGCTTGTCACCACTCAGCATTTAGAGATAATGGTCCATACTTTGAAGCATATTTGTTTCATAATACATAAAAAGTTCAGTATAAAGCAATAATTACCATATATGTAAAACTGGCTGCATAATGATTACTTGCAATTAAGAAATCATTTAAATAATGAACTTAGGGGAAAATTCATTAGCCTCACTGTTTATTTTGTTAATATCCTAGAGATGATGTTCCACTGGGATAAAAGTTGAATTTGTTAGGACTCCTTGAACTTCACACACTTCACATAATGCACTTAAGAGCAGAACAAAGAATTCCACTGGCTTCAGTAATACAGGAATTAGTAATGTAACAAATACATAGGACAGCAGATCAAATACCATTTGGAAATGTTTCTTTTAAAATATTGAAACTACTAGTTTCTATAGTTAAACTCTGTAATTTAGTGAATCATTTAATTCTCAAATAAAATACTTCCATCTCCTACTGTACCTCCCAGTATTTTAAATAATGCAGATGTTGGAACTGAAACATTTAATCACAATAAAGAAACTAAATTACATGACTGCTTCAAAACTAAATACAAATAAAGCTGAGTCAATTGCACCTGATACATCACCTGAAATATTATTTTAATTCCCTAATAAGGACAAATATATTTATCTAGGTACTTATCAATAGCCTCTTTCTGCATAATCTATGCACTGAGAATGATGGTGCCTCAGTATTTATGCCCATATGGCTTACAAAAAATGAAAGGTCAGCCAGAAAAATGCAGCGTCCATCAAGGGCTTTTTTTAAGCAGAAATATTTGTATTTGAAGAAATAATCAACATGCCTCATTACAGACTGAAAATTGACTAATTTCCATTTCTGCTACAATAAAATGAGAACAGGCTTGAAATAATCTTTCGGAAGATTGGTGATGGTACTACTGGATGTGATACTCAGCCATGTACAGACCTTCACTCAAGAGTCCGCAGCCTGCACCAGCTACTTCTTGATGAGCTCCATCATGGAAAGGCAGGATGCAAGGCTGGCATCCTCCACTGCAAGCTCATCCAGTCATCCTCTGTCAATACAAGGAACTGCTCCACTCTCTGCCTGTCTGGGGCTCTTCTCTAACACCTATCATAGGGACTGAATCCACAAAGACTACTACATACAGGTGAACAAGGAAAAAGCCACAGAATGGATTTTCATTATCAATGAAAATGGAAAAGGCCTAGTAGTACTTATAATAATTTAAACAAGACTGAGCAGCACATACCAGAGAACCATCCCACCTGAGAAAAGCAGCACACAGGGTGAACTTGCTTTTAGCAGCCTTTTTTTTCCTACCATTCCCAAACCGTAACTAATACACTATGACAGCATTTAATAAAACCTAAATCCACAATTTGTTTTGATGATGCTACCACAGGCAACAGGCAGGGAAATTCACAATAGAAGGCAGTAATAGCTGTAAAATGAAAATCTACACTAGGAAAAAATAAAAGAACCTTGATGCAATTTCTTAAATTGTTCTGAGTCAACTGGCCTGTCCAGATTTTTGGCTTGTTTCAAACTGGAAGCACTGAGGCATTCTACAGAAAAGGCAAGGTTGCTTGTCTGACCTCCACATCTAACCCTTGGTCTACCAGGAGCAGCACATTCCAAACTCCCATTTCTCACTTATTTTAACCACCATAAATTACTTTCCATGCTATAAAACAACAGGTTATAATCCAGTAAAAATTTTAGAACTCTAGAAAGTTTACTCAGGCTTAGGTATCAATTTTAAACATTCTACCACCCCACCAAATTTGGTTATTGTAAGAGTTGGTTTCAACAGCTGTAATTCATAAGTGAAGTGCCCTTGCTACAGAGAAATGTGAAGCAGCACTTGGTAGCAAAGTTTGATCCTACATAAATAGAATTGTACGGACTAACAGAATATGTCTAAACAAAGCATTCCATTGACCCTACCTGCTCTTTTTGAAACAGTTATTTCATGCTGTTACTCTATTTTCATTGACATATTTTCAAACTAATGCTGAAGTACAAAAACACTACATACATATGAATTCCAGATTTAAGTTCTACTCGTAGCTCTCCCTTTCCATTCCCAGAGAAACTCAACTGGTTTTTGACTAAGTGATCGCAGAACTGCATAAAAATTAAAATGCTAACTCTAGATCTCTTCAACTGAGATACATTAGTCTAATTTTACAGAACGCTATTGCTTTTGAATGCATTCATAATACTCTGAAGCAATTCTGCCTAGAACGTTAGTATAGTAGGAAAATAGGTAAAATAAGAAAAAAATCCAAGTATTCTTCTACATGAGGTTAAAATAAACCATTCACAAATTTCAGGGAGCTATCCCACTTCCCATCCCTTCCATTCTCTATTAGCTTCTCTCATACATAGACACACCCACATTTACCGCAACAAATTTTATTTAAAAGGCGCTATTATTTATATGATCACACCAAATGGACAAAATCCCTTACATTTAAGGTAAGAAAACAGTCAATGGGAAAGTAAACACAAACTTGTCATGAAGATGCACTTTCAGAGTAAGAAATTTTTTAAGGGTTACATTTCAAAAGATGCTTTTCCAACTGACTGCCTGAAGAGGCAGAACTGCGCCAGTCCTGTCAGCTCTCACTGTCACAGCTCAGAGTGTGCAAGCTCTAATTTGACCCTTCTGAAAAAACAGTACTATTAGAAACAGATAAAAGGAAGGATTTAAACATGTCCGTTTAGCACACTGGCTAAGCTGATGTGTAGGTGTCAAGTGAAACAAAAAGATAAAGAAAATTTCTGAAGGGGTTTGTGTGTTCCAGATAAAAGCAAAGACCTTTTAAGACCCAGCTTTTGAAGTGGGCTTCCCAGGACTCAAACGTGGACAAGACTAAAACATATCTTCATTTCCTCTGACCTATAAGTATTTAAAGATCAAGTAACTGAGAAACAATGCAGTTAGGCATCTTCATGCATCTGTGATCTATCTCCAAGCACCTTGAAGTTGTACTTTTTATCACATTCATATTCTAATGTGAAGTATTACAGCATCACAGATAGCTTTACACATAAGCATTGGTGCAACTCAGTTTTCTGAAACAGCATCTTGTCAGCAATGCCACACCCATAATCAAATCATACAGATGCACAAAGTTGGTCTACAAAAGACAAGACAGGATTTTGCAAAGTATCCAAATGACTGTGAACTGTAGACTCTAGACTATAAACAGGTAAAAGAGAAAAAGAAATGTATAAAATATCAGTTATACACCGTTTTATCTGAGCTGTGACAGACAAGGAAAAACCGTTTTAATCAGAAGTTTGACATGACATTACCAGAAAATCAGATGCACACAGCTCTTGAAGCAAGAATTGATACACACTGTGCAGACACACAGTAAGAAATATCTTAAAGAAGTTATCATCATTATTCTTAATCCTAATTTTTTTTCACAAAATATTTTTAGTTTGTTTTTCAATTATTTCCAGTAATATTATTACTATTAATATGATTACCAGATGAAAGAACTGTACAGATGACATCTTTCAAAAACCTACACAGATTACTTGATGCAGTTCAGCAGTCAAAAAATTTCTTCATGAACTTCCAGTCAAAGCCCCACTTCAAAAATTCATTTATGTTTGCCGCAAGGATTTAACTGCAGCTCTGTTTACAAAATCCTCTTTGTCAAAGGCTAACACTGATAAATCCAACATCAAAAATTCCTAGTTTTTCAGATTCAAGAAACACCAAGAAGTCTGTGAAAACTATATAGTCACACAGAATGAAAATTTTATTAGTTAGGTCACCCATATGAGAAAAATTAAATTTCAATGGCATCTTGGGGTGAAGTAAAAGTTAGCCACCCACACAGGTTCTTCTCCCTCTCACTAAAACACATGGATTTGTGGACAAAGCATTAAAAGGCGAACTCATCAGATGCCAAGAGCTGTGATGACAACCATTGTCTCTTCTCTCCCTCCACACTGTCATTTTTCACCCATATAATATTTAGTGTATGGTAGTAGTGTGTACTAACAAATTGCACATGGAATTGTGAGCCATTGTTTTCATTTTGGGTAAAGAAAACACACATTTCCCTAGTATTTCCTTTACCTTTAAAATAACATGAAATTATTTGCATAGTTGTTAATGCAAACTTTTGTCTTCTTTCAAAATACTAAAATGAAAGAAGCTTAATAGTATCCTTGGTATAGTATCATGGATTATGACAATAAGACCTATTTTTATTTCAACAGTTGTACAGGATGTACTTGCTACCAGTGATTATACATTAAATGCTTGCTACAGTAGATTTATGGCAGGGTAATCCTCTAATGATCCCAATGGAGAACAGTCCATGTGATTAATACAGATTGAGGTCCAGTACTAAGTAAGACAATCTATATGAATGCTGAATTCACAAAGTGACAATGTGCCCAATACATAAAATGGACAAATAAGTGTCAATCCCCTTTCCTACCTTCACTAAGAAGATACATAAGATGAAAGGACTGTTGAAGGTGGAGGAGCTGGATGGCACCCACAAATATCGGGTGTTACTATGCTTTTAACCAAAGAGTTACACAAGGGCTTATCAATACCTGAAAACTGGCAGAAAACCAGTGGGAATGTAAAGTTACTCCTTAGCTTGCTTTTTATTGTTTTACTATCCTAGGAATCAATCTCTTTCCATGATAATACTTCACACAATAGATTTGATGCATTCAGGGAGCTGCTTTTGACCGATAAAAGGCATTACAGAATCCCAGAACCAGCCAGCTGTAATGGCCCACAGTGGCTCATCTGATCCAACCTCTCTGCTCAAGCAGGGTCATCCCAGAGCACACAGCATAGGATTGCATCCAGTGGGTTCTTGAGTATCTCCAGTGAGGGAGACTCCACACTCTCTCTGGACAATCAGTAAGCACACTAAGCCATTCTTTCTGAAGGCATCTTCAAAAACCCAGCACGAGACAAACAGTCCCCTACAGGTTTTTCTAAAGGCTCTGAGATTGGATACATAACTGTCTGCATCCCTTCAAACAGACAATAAAGACCTGCCCATATTGCTTCTTGCCTTTATAACAAACAAAAAAACCAAACAAACAAACCATAAATTACCAATAAAATATATTAAAAACTTCCTTTGTTTGCCTTTTTAGGTGAGCAGTGCAATGAAAAGGCTAGGTCTGAAAATATGCCTATTACATCACCATCTTAAGCAACCATGGAAATTCTGAAGAACTAGATGACTGATCTTATGGACCGCACTTTTTCCTTATTCCAACATTCCTGATTCCTCTAATAATAACAACAAATTTTCTCCTGTGTTAGTGCTACACACTGCAGTAGTTCAAAGAAACCAACCTTGTCAATTCTCAGCTAAATCCTGAATCTGTAATTCTCTGTCTGTTCATAGTTCCTGACCAGTATCTTTTTCCTCTAGAGGCTACTGTACCAGAATGCCAATAATTCAGGGGATTTGCATCCTAAATTCCCAGCTCTTCACTACGGCAGATGTTTTCTTTCACTAAAGCTAAAATGGCCTTCAATTGCCTTATACCTCAGGCAAGCATAAGGCAAACATCTAGACACAATTTTCTCTTTTATGAAGGAAAGTAATAGTTTGACCAGTCAGGAACAAAAGCTTCAATAGATGAGTCATTCCACACTCATACCTGAAAAACTCATACTTCTCCACCTTTTATTCCTTTACATCTTCATTAATTCCAGATGTGACCACCTCTGAAAATCATATCTATTCCACTTTAAGGGCTGCTATTATATGCACCAAATGATGAAATTATGATTCTCTTACTGTAACACCCTAATTAGTTAAATGACCTATTATTTCATCTCTTAAATTAACATTGATCTCTGCTGATTTAAAGGTCCAGAATCCAGTAGCTATGGTGAGGAACAACAGGCCTAGATTTTGGACAAACAGAAGTCTGACTGGCACAGCAATGAGCAATCCTACACATTGCAAATGCTGGACAAAGTGTCCAATACTCCAATGTGAAAGAAAAAGGGTTAGCTAGAACCTATCACCACCCTGGCATGTATCATAAGGGTCAAAAGGAGTATCTGTCATTTATCCTGTCTCCTGCTCAACAGTTTTGATTCTCATCTTTGGGCCCTCAGGTCACTCCACACAGTGGGAGAAGAATATCCACTGGCAGGGGAACAACTTCAGCATCCTCCTCTTCACACACTGCTGAGCTGCTGCATGACAAAGACAGTAAGAAGACAGCACTGAGCATTGCTCCACTACACAGGCTGAAAGTGCTCATTTATCTTCCCTCTTGGCATTCCTGCTCCTTAACAGGGTCCTTTAAACAGGCAAGAAGAAACATCACCATGTCCTAATCAGTGAGGATGATTGACTTTTCTCTCTATATTCATGTACCCTCTCACTGCTCTTTCTCGTTCATCTGTTCTGCTTTTAGTGTAAAAAGCCCAGTCTTTTCCTGTCTGAAGCTCTAAATAACAAGTAAGTGCTTGGGTTTTATTCAGTTTCAAAGGGGTGATGTTTCTCATGCCACTTCCCTGCTGTTAGTGCTGCAAGCACCACTAGGGAAGATCTAAGCATCCACTCCTCCTTCTTTAACTCACAGCTTCCAAGGCATCAAACGAAGCAGCTGCAAGTAAAAATGGAGAAGCAACTTCAGAGTACACAGAAGACCATCAGCAACCCACTAAGCAAAATTTGAGAGCAAATGAATTTAAAAATTAAGCATTAGAATTGTTTACTTTTTATTTCAGTGACTACAAATTAGCAAACTACTGTAATTAGTTAGATGTAACTGTAGAAGGGTATCTCCTCTGCAGTGGGATTTTAAGGCCACAACAGCCATAAAGTGGAAAAAAAATTACATTTAATTAATGTTATTCAGGGGCCTTCAGCTAAGCAAGAAAATTCACAGTTCAGACTTAAATCAAAATTTTCAGGCTAAAGCAGACAAGTAACTGGTTTTGCCATAGAAATCCTGATGAGCACTTAAAAGAGATTTTTTCCCTTCCATTTACACCTACTGGCAGAAATCAGAAATGAACATGATATTATTTCAGGCTGATGGGCAGAGTGTAATGAATACAAATCTCACAGTTTCTTCTTCATAAAAAAGGCACAGCAGCATAGCCTGTGCCAAGTGACTCTGATATCATCAGAGTTAAAAAAACCCAAAAAAATCTCTCTTCACAATAACGGAAACAACATCAGGCTCACTAATCAATTCCTTTTACAGAGATGTAATCAGGCTTTAAACACATTAAGGACCCTTGGTACTATCACAGGAACCAAAGTGTGGCAGAAGTTAAAGTGTTTGTGATCGTGCTCTCCCTTCATGCATTCTGATACAATTAAGAAAGTGAGTAGAGCTACTCAATCTAAATAAGGTGAGAAAGAAATCATCTGTCAGAATAAAAACTGAAAAAAGATAATACATTTACAAATTGGAAAAAATCTTAACAGATTTCAAGTTAGTTGGCTTGTTATATTCCAGGGATTTAAAATACTCCTTAAGCCACTCTTCAAATCCAAAAAGTGTTCTTATTTCTTCCTAAAGATTTCAGAGAATGTAATATTGATCCTCTAGAGAGACAACAAAAATAGAACACACACTCAGAGTCCACATGGACCAGAACCATTAACAAAGGTGATACTTTAAACCATCTGTGATTATCTCTCCACTTATTAAACTCCTCTGTTAGCTGATGGAACGTCATGCATTAGCAAGGGGCTTTTTTTACTGTGATGTTTGTAACATGGTGCTCATCCATATTATCAACAAATCTGCGAAACCCAAGCTTTACTACTCCAGCTGCCTTTCACATGCACAGCATGAGCAGTCATTGACACAAGAAAGTATTGAGCTGGCACCAGGCACACAACCATGTAGCCAACACTGACACACACCGAGTTTAAATAGTGCCATACCATTCCCAACACTGCAGCGCCAGTATCAAAGGCATGGACATAACTGAAATGCCATAGTCTATGTCTCTAAAGCTTCTGAATACCTCTATATAAAATTACAGTTATGTTGACAAGCCACCTGTTAGGCTGAAGAAAAACTGAGTAACATTGTGCCCTTGTGAGGCCACCTTTCACTGCATGTCCTCCTGACATTTTTCCTTTTCCCCAGCACACCAGCCGTGGCATGTGACTCACCATGGTGTGTGCTCGAGGCAGGGCAGAGCTGGGTGATGTTTGCTGGCACCCTGCAGTGGCCTTGGCTCAAGCTGCACATCTCCTCACCCGGGCAGGGCAAGCTCCCTGGGCATGCACAGGTCCTGCCAGCCCCCAGACGCTCCGCCTGCTCTCCCTCCGGTGCTGGATCTCCTGTCTCTTGCAATGGGACAAAGTGACAGGAAGAAAAAGGCTCCTAACTCTCACAGGGACTTTACTGGAAAAGAAGTGTCTAAAAAAATTCACAGTCCACGTGTCATGTTCTTACATTGAGTGACCAAGACAAAACTATTAAATTATACAGCTCTGTGACTCTTAATTTGTAATTTTTTCAGATTCTCATCTGCTAAAGTCTCTCTCACCTACAGGCAGGGTGTCTATCTGTTGAAAATATCATGCTTTAATATTCTCTATTTTCTTTTCAGTAAGCTCAAATATCACTGTAGCTTTGTTCTAATAGAAGATTGGGATTGTCAAAAAGGATCTGGAAGACAATATCAGATGATAGCCACAACACAGAACGGGAGATAATTTCAACGTAATCCCTTAATTAATTGTATTTTTAAAGTTTTAAAAATAATGTTGCAGAGCATAAAAAAAACCCCTTTTTATTGGTAATAGATGCTTTCTGATCTTTCAATACTTACATGAGGCTGTTCTCTTTTTACAACTATGGTTTCTTATAGATAACCACAGTAAGTCTCCTAGCTCCCCTTATTTATATTTTAAGAAAAGACTATTTATATTTTAAGAAAAGACAATTATAAACTGTATCATTTTGCCCAATAAATTTCAATGCCATCTTGGAGAAATCATTTTGAAGGGCTCCAGGGCAGTTTTATTCTACAACACAGATTTTTTCCCCCATACAAAGACTGCTAGCTAAGCTAACAATTGTAGTAACTTTTTTGCAATGTGGACACCTGTTCAATACAAACTGAAGTAAGACAGGCTACTCATTTCACATAAACCACCAGCTGTTAGATGGTACCAGGATTCAGTAACTACTGACCTGGGATAGATTTGAACTGGTGACCCAGGAGTGGAAGACTGTAGATCCAATTACGAATCCACATTTTAAAAACTCAACTTTTTAACTGCATTCTAATCACAAAGATCTCCGTTTTAACAAATGGCCTCATTTCAGTGAAATGCAGGTGTATCTAGGAACTTTGTTCCTTCTAATTGTGGATTTAATTGCACGTGCACTTTGTTGCATTATAATGAAGGAGGGTATTTCTTTACTTGCTAGCTGGCTCACCATACATGTAATAATAATGTGCAAGTCTTAGAATCTATCACAGAATGGGGTTTACCATTTCTTTACAGTATATGAGTACCACTACAGAAGAAAGTAAGCAGAGTTGAGGTAAATTCAACAGTTCTAAGCTCTTGAAGAACATGGGATCGAGTAATAAGTATTGGCAGATGACTTTCATTAAATATGCAGAGCCAAAAAACTACCTACCAGTAAAAGCTAGGAACAAATTGACTGGAGAGCAGGGACATGGCTTGAGAAACACAGGAACTGAAAGAAGCTGTAACATTTAACAAGTCTGGAGTGATGGCCCTGTTCCCCAGATTCCATTAAAAGAAAAAGAAATGAAGTAAAAGAAACATGGCAGCTGCACTGTGTAGGCTGACTCTTTACTCAAGAAGGATGGAGAAAAAGGATAAACAGAAGAGACAGTGGGAAATACAAGCAACTTTGCACTAGTAGTGACAGTCTAAATGTTGAGGGTATACTTATTTATCTATTTATGACTGAAGTTTCATAGAGCACAGACCATTGTACTCAGCTTGCTAGATTTTAAACTCACTTGATCATCTTTTGTGAAGCCTAGATATAACCTAAGCCTTGTGCAAGGTACTCTAGCTGCACTCTAACTTAGGTAGTTCTGGAACAAAGGTAAAGAAACAGGAGACTTCAAGTCTGATTTTGAGTCTAGAGGAGCACAGAAGTGAAAACACTTTTCTAAATAAAGAAAACTACACCTTAGATGGCAGAATTATGTGCTTACTGAACATAGGGTCTTTGCAAGTGTTCTGAACTGGCTAACAATGAACGTGGTCAGGCAAGCCTAAGAACAATCTAGAAGGCAAACAGCAGCAGAGGAGAAGCAATATGAAGCAGACAGCAGCAGATGGGAGAGCAATAAAACTCAAGACCACAAAATAAAGCTCTTCCCCCAAAAAACCCCCAAACCCACAGACTTTCCACATGCAGAGAGCAACTCATGCATCCCACAGTTTGAGGATTCATTTGCTCTCAACATTTCTTCAATACAATACATAATACACAATGCACAGAAGAAAAAAAGCAGCAGTCATTGAATTTGGATACCCTGGGGACAGAAAAGTACTACCAGAACTGATTCTCATGGAAGACATTAAAAGAGCAGCAACTTGAGTCTAAGATTTGGAGTTTTCAATGAGACATATCACCTGCAAAAGGAAGTCATGGGATTGCTCAGAGGAAAAGTTTTCAGTTAGCCATTAACCACAAAGCAATGAATTAGTGTGGGGAAAAAAAACCTGTAGACTCACCCCCTTGATTCTTTAAATATCCTTTAAATTCATAGTGTCCCATGAATGTATGACTACCCTAAATCCTAAATCACAGGGTTTTTACTTGGACTAAAAAAAAACAAACAAACCCGAACAATTGATGTGTATTCTGACACATTTAAGCACAACTCCAGAGCCCCTGTGTATCTTGAGGCAGATATATTGGGAGAAACTTGCATATTCATTGTGCAAAATCATTAGCTTTTCTGTAAAGCACAGATTAAAAATTGCTAGCTATTGCAGGGGAGCCTGGGTCTAACCTATCTCCATAATGCTTGCATGATAAGACTGTGCAAAAATCACTTACTCTCATTACACAGTCCTTCTGCTGGCTTCACTGAAGTAAAAATAGTACTGATTTGGTCTTGTCAGAGCCACAAAAAGATGTGAGGTGAAAGCCACCCAGGCCAGCTAGTAAATTCATTGAATTATAAGAATATCTTCAAAAATCAGAAGAGGTAGATTTTAACTCAAAATTAAGACTGCAAGGTTGTTAAAATATGAAAATATGCTGACTGACTCACAGGCACATAAACACACACAGACACACAAATACAAATGCACGTAGATACACCCTGAAGCATAAAAATAGATTTGCCAAAGCACCTGATACCACACATTGTCTGCAGCCTATTTTCCTGCACATGTATTTCCTCCTTGCACAGCCTGGCAGCAGACTACAGAAAAAAAAGCTTTTTAAGTTTCTCAAGGTAATGAAAGAAATCTTAATCCACACAGCTGCTTTCAGATAGGAAAATTCCCATTTGAAATGACAACTTGCATCACGCTGAGGCAATTTACAGGTGACAGGATACTGTATTAGCTCCCCAAAGAATATATTAAGTTAAACTGCAATTCGGTCTTAACTATTACCCAACTGCTGCAAAGGGAATAAAAGGACAAGCCAAGTAAAGGTAAAACTGCACACAAGAGGGGAATTGCAGGATCAGAACCAGCAGCATATGGTGCAGCAGCACTGGGAGCACACAGCCAGCTCGCACTCCAGGTCCTAAGCGAGTCCTGTCTGGGGCTGACCATGTGACAGTGGGACTGGCAATCAGTGACAGGATTAGTGCTCCCACCCAGGCTGACAAAACTCCCACCCACCTGCTCACCAGCTCCTGCTGCCCCTACATGGCCACCTCGGCACACTTCACACAGGGCGGTAACAAACGCTTTCACAACACATTTCTAACACTGCTCTTGCAAGCTCCCACATTAGTTGGCTCACAATTTGACCTTTCAAACTATGAATATTTGTTGGAAAGCCACGTTCCTAAAACGTGATGATAGGCGCACATATGATACAAGGAATTAGGGATTAGGGATCATCTAATCAACCTCGGGAAGATGACCCAAAATCTTGAGCTTCTTTTTCCTCCCACCATATGTTTCTATCAGTCAGAAGCTTAAACAAAACCAATGTGAACTTACACATCTCAGATACAAGTGCATAAACAAGAGGTACTTAGATTTTTTTTCTTTCAAATCACACTTTTAATGTATTATTCAGTCTTTGTATGCTCAACAGCATTGTGTGGTTAATATCCTCTTTCAAGGTCTGTTACTGGAACCAAACACTGTCATAAAGATACTAGAATGAATACACCACATTTGATTACACAGATAGTGTAAATGAGTAAAATCAAGTGTTGCCAATGGCATGATTTAGCAAAGTTTATAAATAATTATATTTAAATCTTCAAGGGGTCAGAGTATCAAAACAAACTAAAAACCAAAATTATGAGCAGTTCCAATTATGGGTATTTTTTCTCCGCACCACCTTTCTTTACCAAGCATGAAGCAACTGCTGAGGAATATTTCAGAATAATTTAAGAAATTCTAGGTTTGATCAGGTGAGAGTCAAAATCATTCAGCTTATGCTGCTGTTAACCACAGGTCCTGCCACAGTCTGCATGTTCCCGTAAGCCTGAACCCTGTCCATTGGCACAATCTGGTCACATTTCCTATAATTAGAAGAGTGGGCATTTGTTAACCCAGTGTCAACTTGCACTCTGGGCCAGTAGTGAAGCAAGAGGAGACGTGTGACCTTTCCATTGACCAGAATGACGGGGTGATGACCTCTGCAGTCCAGCCCATTAAGGAAAGGGGACACTGTAAAATGGTCATTATGATTAATGGTTTTCTCAGACTAGGCCAAATGAATAATTGCTCAATCAAAAAACCCTCAGGTCCCAAACACTTAGCTTTATTACCGGTAGATATGAGATATCTTTTCAGTTTCTAATCCACTTGGCTCTAACTGGGAAGTACATGGAAAAATTTCTCCTTTTATTTTAGGAATTCAAATTAAACTTCTGGACGAAAGGTATACATAATTAAAATACAATCCATTTGCAAAGCAAAGGTGACTTTCATAACTCCGTTATTCTGAACTTTGGATTCCAGCTAGTGAGCTTTGCTTGTAGCATCTCAGTATTGCTTGCAAAAACTTGAATTTCAGGAAGATGTTTCAGAAAAAGAGATAACTAACAAGCTGCAATGGTTAGAACATTAAGCTCGCTTTCTCAAGTTGTTGAGCAAGACAATTGTCTCTTACTGTTTTGAAAGCATTAGCAATCTGTTCTGCCAGCCCAAAATGTTTGCTGTGCCAAAAACTGAGCAATTCAGCATTATGAATTACCAACCTTTATTCTAATATAACACAGGTAAAGTTTATATATATTC
Organism: Aegithalos caudatus; assembly: GCA_013389925.1. Taxonomy (NCBI): domain Eukaryota; kingdom Metazoa; phylum Chordata; class Aves; order Passeriformes; family Aegithalidae; genus Aegithalos; species Aegithalos caudatus. The sequence goes on from WEIU01007047.1 coordinate 150,855, forward strand.
TTGCTCAAAAGTTCAACCCAAGAAAGCAGTGAGTAACCTCCTGACAGGATGTTGCTAATGTTACCATTATGTGACAGTTTGCTGGCAAAACCACCCTATTCCCTTTCATAACTCCTCTCATCTGTGAAGGGACAGCAAACTTAAGAGACAAAGACTAAAATATCCCAGTAAAGCACTGTTTTTTTTTCCTAGTCACCAGAAGTTAACATCACAAATAACTGTAATTAACCACAGAAGTTACATAATTTCATGGTGAATAGAAGACACTCAACTCCTAAATCTGAAACCATGGGGCACTGAATTTGCATGAGGGGCTGTACTTCACATTTGTGGTATTTTAGTACAACTGACTTCAGAATCACGTCTGATACATTTCTGTTCACAATTACTTAAGCATCTTTTTTCAGCAAGGAGGGTGAGCAGAGCACCTGTCAGCCTTCAGGGAACACTGGCTCACAGGATGATTGCATACTAGATGGTTTCATGGTCTAGGATAAGGTCAGGGATTTTGCCATTTATGGACCACTATAACTGTTGTCAGAAAGCATATCCTATAACAAGAGTCACGCAGTCAACTTAATGACCATATGCAAATATATAGGGGATATACCCCTAGAGAGCAAAACAAAATGGTAAAATCTGTTAAGAATTCCAGAAGTACTAGCAGAAAATCTCTGGAACTGCTGGAGAAATTACTATGATTGGGCACCTGCTATTCACTTACCTAACAGTAAAATATTTTTTCCACCTTTTTTTTTTAAGCCAGAGAGGCTTCTGCATATATCCATGGAGATAACTGAGTTAGCAATTGCACAACTTAATTTAAAAAAGGTTACCTGGAGAATTTAATGGAGAATCCATACATTGCAGAAGTGAGAATACAGAATCACGAAATACTGCATTCAGTCCAGGAATGCAGTATTTCATTTCCTATGAGGCCAGTGATTAATTCTCACAGAAAAATGCTAAGCTGTCTACAAGAGCAAAGCTTAACTGAGCATTCAGTTAGGACAGACCTGGTTGGAACAAAGGTTGACAGTGCTATGTACTATAAAAAATAGTTTATCCATTTTCTTTCTTAGTTTTATTTAATCTGGAGTGGTACTCGGAGGTGATGTCAGGAGATCTTACAGTCTTCTAACTAAAAGCATTTAATAACAAAGAAGTTCTTTGGAAAGGAAAATGACATTTAGAAATCTGAACTCATAAAATGCTAATGTAATTGTAGTGTCTTTATGCATAACCACTCAAACTGAAAATGAAAATATTAAAGTGCAAATGTTTACTTGCTCTTATATGCAGTTAAAAATAGCCACTTCTTTCCCTTGAGAAAGATTTATTCATTATATGATTTTCTTTTCCTTAAAAATCAGCTTTTTATGTCTGGACTATCTTCAGGCAATCTTTGCTTAAAAGGTTCCTCTTTAAGATTGCTGCCCTTATCAACTGCTTGCTCTCCCCTATCTTGTCAGCCTTTATAAAAGCTTAAACTCCTGACATTTTCTGCTTCTTTTTGCATGTGTAGTTCCAAACCTGTCTATATGAATTGGCTTGCATATTGGATTAGAACTTCTCCATAAAAACTGGTTTCAGAGGGTAAAAGAATGTCAGAATTGTCTTCAACTGCTGTGAGTCATTACTCAGTACTGTTTTTCAGCCACCTGGTTTCTTTGTTTTGGCGACTGAGTTCCTGCTCCCCGTTCCAAAGTTCTAAAAGTTTCTGAATCTTTCTCCTCAGGCCACAACAGGAAGATGGAGGCAGCAGAAAACACATCTTGCTCTTCTTTCACTAGCTACATAAGCTAGTCCTCATTTTTCATAAAACATTACATTATATGATGTTTTTATTCCTCTTTCCCCTGTAAGTCTTCTAAAGTGGAGCATTTATGGCTCATTTTGTGAATCAGCCCAGTTCTATCAATATGAAAGCAGAAACTTTCAATATGGTAATTTAACTATTACCATGAAGGACAAACAGTGGCAGAATATGGTGGTAAATCCACTGTTCTTCCCTGTATCACGTATGTCCTTCCTAACCCCAACATCCCAACTGCTGATATGCAGACACTAAGAGTTTTCACCCATCTAAGCTGGCATCTGGCTAAAAGCACCCTCACCCTTTTACGTTTTTTTTCTTTCAGAATAGTAGAAATAGCATCTCAAATCAAAATTTTTCAAGTTCTTAGATATTTCCAACCTCCCAAGAGTGTTCTCCATCACAGCGATTGAAGCTTTCACAGCTCCATAACTTCATACAAACCTGAAGAAATATATTTTTGTTTAATCACACTAGTGACACTCACCATAATTGTCTGTATCTCCTCCAAGCATTGAGATCTCATTTTTAATTTCATAACTGTCTGAAGTTCATTTCCATTAGACAGCTCAAATATGCTGAATGTGCTATACCTGCAGCATTCCCACAATCTAGAACCAACACAATATCCAGTTCTACATTCACATCTGACATGTTCTTCTATTTAAAAAGGACATCACTTTATATTTTGCCTGCTAAAGTAAATTCTGGAAAAAATGAGATCATTTGTATTATTACAGCAGTCAATACCCTATGCAGTACTTTCACAGACATAAATGAGCAAACCAAAGCTCTAATCAGTAAATAAGCCTCTTGAAACTAAAAGTAAAGCCTAAATAATATAAAGATTTATTGCAGAATAGGCTCAGTCATATCTCTTAAAAGGCTTCAATCCAGCTATTAGAGATTTGCTTTAAATATCTGCTGAGCATAAGACCCATTCATAATGACAGGGATTTGTTAGAGAAAATCCACTGGTAACATTTTAACAGCCTTTAGTAGACAGTTTTGAAAGAATTCCACATGAAACTTTACTTGCTGGATGGCAGAGCAATAATTAATCATGAGTATTATCAATCCATTCAAATTTGACATATTTACCAACAGAGAGCAGTCTCAGCTGCTGGGCACATGGAGTCCAACCATGGAATAAGAATTTTAAAAGCTTCTGAAAATGCCATAATCATTGCTTTAGTTCTGGTCCTGATTTTTTCATTTTCACTATAAATACTGGGCATAACCTGAATTTTAACAGAATTTTTAAAATTCAATTTATTATTAAAGAGTTGAAGTCAGATTTCAGTTATATTTCAGTCCTTCAGTTAACGTATATATTTTCCCTCTAAAAAGAGCAATAAAGGAGTACAGGAAGGAAAAAGGTACTTTCTTTTCCTTTCTGTCTACTATTTCTTCCCCTCCAAAGCCCTGGAGACTAACCATGTTACTTAATTGATTGAAGCCTGCTATAGTCCATCTTTTCAAATCACAATGCAGGACTGAAATTCAAATTTGGGTGAAACAGTGATGAAATATAATGTATGACAGCTCTAGTTTATTTCTTCTCTTTTAATTCGTTCTGACTGGGAGGGGCAAATATAATAAAGAAAATATAATGCATAATATAATAATATAATAT
>WEIU01007047.1:154565-171915 GCA_013389925.1 Aegithalos caudatus
CGCTCAAGAGTTTCAGTAGCATATATTTTATTCCCTGTTGGTAACAAATGTGTTTCACTTGGCACCACCACTATGTCAATTGCCACAGCCTCCATCCATCCATCACTAGCCGATTTTCAAAAACTGAAAGATTTTCTTTTCAGATACAGCTGTAACTCATTAGCATCTTTTTGTCCATCTTGTTAAAATGCATTTGTTTAGTTCCTACCAGACACACCTTTCTCACTGAATGATAGACTACTTTTGTGCCTTGTTTTTTAACTCTAAAGTTACTAATATTAGAGTATCATAAGTATGCTCACTGATGATACTTCTGTTTCTGGCTCTCAACTGAATTACTAAGCTGTAGTTTACCATTATGTTTGTCCTCTTGAATTTATTTGGGTCATTTTGGTTTACCACAGCAGGGACAAAAGTGTCCATCTAATCACAGCAATACTTGTAGACAGAGGGATGGAGAAATTGGTACAGTGATCTCTCACATTCAGTAATCTCTTCTCAATATACATCAGACAACAGACTGGACTGATATATTTATTATCAGTTTACTGCTTGGCCCCTGGAGTTACTAACCTCATGCTGACGAAGGAATACAAAACATGAACCATCTACCAGGCAGAGACAAACATCAAAGACTGAATTTGCTGAACATATTCTACCTCTGTCAGAAAAACTTTCAGGTCTAAATTAATCCTGCAAACAGGGTTGATAAAGGTCCAGCCACAAATACTCACTTGGTAGAACACTGCCCTCTTCTATAGCCACATTTCAAAATAAATAGTCCACATTAACTGCTTCTGCAGGATTATAAGGAAAACAATGTTGTCTCTGTCTGACAAATCTATCTCCACAGTAGAAGAGAGGGATGGTTACAATATATAGCTTCTTGTCTTGAGATGTGGATCACTGTTCATGGACCATAAACTGTCCATGACAGAAACACCAAGAGTCTCAAGTCCTGAGGAACCTTTCATACACAGAAGTATGTAAAGACTTCTATGCCCTTTCTTGAATTAATTTATAAATTATAACCAGACCCAAGAAACAGTCCTATTCCAACCTTCAGAGTATCAAAAAACGTCCAAGAAATGCTGGGAAGTTTTGTAACATCTATTAAATACATTTAATTCTATGGTATCATATAAAGGCTTAACAGACACTCATCTAGACCTACAAATGTAATTATTTCATTGTGAATTTAAACCACAGCAAATTATATATGATTAAATACTCTCTCTGAAGCTCTTGTTGAAGAGCTTTTTCTGTCTCTACCACTGCATAATCCTTCTCATTCTCTCTTCTCATGGAGCCATTAAACTGTATAGATGTAGAGAGGACATGCAGATCTATAGAGTGATGAGGCTCAGGAAAGCTGGCTGAGATCAAACTGTGTTGTAACCTTGTAGTTTATTGACGTGAAGAAGCAAGAATGAACCCCGGAAAGTTCAGCACCCTGCCTGGGGATGTTTCTATCTGGCAGGTTCCTGGTCTATAAAGGTTGTACCCTAGTGAGGTAAGAGAGATCAGGACAATAACAAACACTTCATGTATCTTCCAAAGCCAGACCAGCTACATATTGCCTCCAGCTTGATATCTACAGAAAAGTAAAAACAAAGTCCCATAAATCAGAGTTTTTTTCAGAAACATGCTGCCAACATGAGCAATCATTTTGCACTGAAAACTCGTCTGCAAAGTGCAGCTTAGAAGCCAGGTGATTCTCAAAATGACAATAATATTTCTTAAAGTTTTGTGTAATATCTGGAGCATTGTGGCCTCGAGTGACAAGCAGAATAAAACAGTGAGTCCCTGCAAGTCCGTGTTTTCACTCTTGCCTGTTCATGCGTAAGGGTCTATGAGACCACATAACTTTCTTAAGGTGAAACAGTTTCCTTGAGTTATTAATCCTTCTGTCATCAGTAAAACAGTAAAGCTAAGAGTAATACAATGCCAAAACCACTTACTTTCTAATACATGTACAATAACAAAACTCTGTCCCCTCTGACACAAAACCCTCTTCCTTTACCCTCTATGACTCGCCCACAAAATAGGTACACTAAAAATACCAAAAAAAAGTAATTAAGACAACTCTATTCCCTACTGCCTATTTCCTTCCAGTTTTCCAGGAGACAACTTAACAGTACCAATTAGGTTGGAAAAGACCTCTGAGATCACTGAGTCCAAATACAATGGACTAAGGCAATTACACAGAACTAAGCATGGTCCAAAGTAAGAGGAGGAAGTGCTCCAGACATTGGAGCAGATGTCCACACAGCAGCCCATAGAGGAGCCCCAAGCCCAGAGCAGGTGGGTATTTCCTGAAGGAAATGGCCTCTGGAGAGAACCCATGTGGAACTGTAGAAAAGTGTGAGGGAAGGAACAAGAGAGAAGAATGGCTGTGTGGTGATTGTATCTCCTCCTAAATCCCACTTGTGCCAGGAAGAGGAGTGTGGAGTAAAGGACTGAAGTTGTTCGAACTGGGGAACAGAAGAAAATGGTTAATATTTATTTGTTTCTTACTACCCTCATCAAATTTAATTGGCAGCCAGTTAATTTTCCCCAAGGCAAGTCCTTTTTTGCCCACAAAGGTAATCAGTAAGAAATCACCCAGCCTTTATCTTGAATCACAAGTTTTCTGATTTCTGTTTGTCCCTGGTTTTCCCATCCAACTGAGGCATGGAGAGTGTGGCTACGCAGGAATTTCACTAACTCACCACGATTAATAATACAACTTCCATGGTTTTACTGCTATTATTTGACCCCTTGATGCATTTGAGAGAATATTAATTGTTCATTATACATTTTTTCATTTTCCTATGTTTTTCTTAGTGACACGATCTGTTGGATATTTTATATGTGTCCATTAAGCAGCTGTTATGTCTTCCTGCGCCATGTATTTGCCAACTAATACTAAATCACCTTGTCAAACATGTATTTACAACATGCTCATTTTACTTCAGAGCAAAACACTCTCTCAACATCTGAATTGTTCTCTCTATACTTTCCATTCACCTGCTAACACCAGAAGTTGACCAGTACACATCTGCAACATGTTTAATGAACAGACATTTAGCCTTCCCTAGTAATTAGCTGGTACTGCATGTGCCACTTTCCAAGGAGGTGCTTGGGAGGAAAGGTGTAGTGGATCATCTTCACTGCTTCTACTCTTGATTGGCCATACACCATCAGGACTTGGTAACACATTTGCTTCCCATTATTACTAGCTAGATTTAGAATTAACTGTATGCCTATTTCAAAATTTTCTCCTTTTCCAGATTTCCTATTTCGCTTCTCTGAAGAGCCTGAAACTGTTCCAGGATTTTCCCCCTTTGTTTTAATTATAGCTTTATTTTAGGATTCACTCAATTGCTCCAAGACAAATATTCTCACCTTCTCTCACATTGCTCTCAGGTTCTCTCAGATCTATTCCTCTGCAGGAACAGAAACTTAGTTCTAGAACACAGATCCATCATTTAGTTAGATTTACCATTATGTAAATTAGTTTCTCTTGTTCATATTAATGTGTTAAATAAAAAAATGCATGTACAGACATACACATAAATCTATAAACACTAATCATAAGTCTAAGCAGTAGTTTGCTTCACTCCCTGAACAGTGAAAGACACAAATTTGTTTACCTCATTTAAAACCAACAATTTTTTTTATCCTGAAGTAAAACCAAATGCTTTCATATTTTAATGTCAAGACCAAGCAAAATACGCTTGATAGGACTGAGACAATAGTTCATAGCTTTCCAGAGAAAGAATGCAAGGAGAAGGAAATTAAACAAGCATTCTTGCATATATTTCCTGATGTTATTTTCATTATGGAGAAGTAAAATTACATTTACTCCCCTGACAGCAAAGGTCAAACAATCTGATAAAATCTAGTTAATGCACTGAGAATGATTGATGTTTAAATGAAAAAGTCATGCTATTTTATGTAGCAAAACGTGTTCCCTCTTCTTTATTCTCTCCATATAGTTAATCTATTTATTCTTAATATAACAAAAAGGTCTAAAACCAAACTAAAGGTCAAAGGATTCTTCTGATTTATGTACTCCCACATCCAGAAAAGATTTTGTACTCCCACATCCAATAAAGATTTAGCCACCTATGACTATTTTCATAATGGTAACATACCTTCTTTTTAAGTACTTGAACTACTTAGTTCGACCACAATATTGATTTTTAGCCTAATCCTTATCCTGTATTAGAACTCATACAACTATTTTACAAATTTCATGCTTCTCTGAAAGAAGGAGCACTAGGTATTACCAGTAATAATTTTTATACTCAAATAAAATATAAAATGCCTTCAATTTTTATATGTACAATAAAACAAGTGTACCCATAATTTCTTACAGATTCTGGCTTAAAACCCCTTGGAATCAATCCTGAACATGGCTTTTTAGCTCTCAGAAATCAAACCACTGGTCACTCATCATTACAGGTAGGCACCTGCTCTAGGCTCTCCTCAACATCCAGATGCTATGGAAGTATTCTTGAGACTGCAGAAAGACTGACAGTGTTTACTGCACATGAAGTTACTGACACGTTCCAGAAAAACATCTCATTATGCTCTAGAAAAACATTAATAAATTCTCTCCTGAGACAGACTGGGAACACCACTCTCTCCACCCACCAGCTGCACTGCCATTTGCAGCCTTGACATAGTTCATGATGCTGCTCCTAGACCTTGGAAGTAGGGCAGAAGGTGGGATGATAAAAATGCAAGGACCTATGTGATTTTTTTAAGTCATTTGCTAGTTCATCTGGCATCATTAATTTAATTTAAAGGCAATGGAGCTGTAATAGGAGATCAGTTCTACAGGATTCTGTATAGAAATCACCAGGAGACAGACAATGTTGGTCAGGTATTTAACAGTGGCACACAACACACGTGTATGGCCTTAAACATATGTGTTGCATTAAGCTGGAGTGACTTGATGCTATCCAATTTATGACTATTGCATGCCAGGGTAGCAATGATTACTTACTTGCAAATCCAGTTATGATCATCAAGGTTACATTTTCTGGTGTGGACACCTAACAGTACAAGTTTTCTGCTAATATTCTGCCTTCAATTTTTCTCTTCATATTAAAAACCCATTTTAGTTTGGAAGCTGAGATTTGAGGCTACCTCAGACTGCCAAAACACCATTGCTATTCTTTTTTCAATTCAGGAAGATTGCCATCTGAAATACACTCCAGCAATCATCTGCAGTCTCTGAGAAGCAATGACTCCTCTATTCTGCATACAGAAAAAAAAGCATCTAAAGTTGATCTGCAAACTAACCTGAATTATTTTTTAAAAAACAATAGTAGTAATCGGTGTCTTAGTATACATGTTGTCCCACAAAATTAGTCAAAGCCTAAAATACTACAGGGCCATACAAATGCAAAGAGAAGTGTGTAGCTATGAAGTTGGCTGTTTATTTGGTACCATTCAGTTTATTTACAGTATTATAATCAATAAATAAGCAACAGAAGCAAGTATCTCAGGTGAGAAATTCAAGCCGGGTTTCCACTCTTGCCAACTGCAAAGCCATTCCCTCTCATGCATATATAGTCTTCAGTCCTTCCACTTTGCCTTCCATGGATTTTCTATCACCTCTGAACCACTGACCTGACCTCCTACCCACTGAGACCACCCCTAAAAAAATTCTTGGCTTATTTGACACAGCTTTCAGTCTCCTGTGATACTAATCAGGGTCCTAAAAAAGATCACTATAGCCCCTGATACTGCTGTAGGAAAAAAAAGCATTTAACTGCTCCCTATGTAACCTGTAAGAGAGCTTAAGCAAAGTCTAGACAACAGACCAAAGATTCATTTGTGGGCAGCTGCCACAACTCTGCAATGCAGAAATATTATTTGCTGAAGGAAAATAAAGATTAAATTTCATGCTTTAATTTGCTGATAAAACTTCAAGCTCTGTCAGAGTCAGCCATCAAACTTGCATTAACTCTCAGTTATTTGCAGGTGTAGCCTTACCAAGTAAAGTCTGAAGCAGAAAAAAAAAAAGGATGTGGTATACAAAAAAACAAAAATCTGTTCTTCACAATTTCCCTCACAGCAGACCAAAATATAATTCAAAAAGCACAATTCTGTCCTACGATTATTACATGTCTTACACAAACACCATTCTCTCATCATCCTTACAACTCAGTTGAAGTCTTGGGGACAGGAATCTCTGGGAAGAAATTCTGATTTCCCCCCTATCTTTAAATCATTGTAAAAACACTTTTTGATTTAAAAATAACCAAAATTTCATCCTATATACCAAACAGATCAATATCCCTATTCACCATAAAAACCAGCACCAAAGCAAAAGAGCTTTGCTGTTTGTTTTCTATTTGTGATGCCTTCAATTCTCATGCAAATCAGAGTTGGACTTGGCTACTGAGCTCATTTCCTTGCAAAAAATAAACATGTTAATATTTGTTTTAGATAGAAATTATGAGAACAAAACAATTTTTAAAAAATATTCAAAGCAATAAAAACACTAGGCAATATTCTCTTAAATTCCAGAAAATTATTTTAAGGAGGAATTAGGTACATGGATCACAGTAGTGTCCATCATTTCTCCACAGCAGAACTGCATTCAACCAATCAGTGACAGGTGCCTACATCACTGAAGTTTGTATCAGCAACACAAGGCAGTAAATTCTTCCCTCTCTACCTCTTCATATTCAAATGAGTAACAAAACCATGTCATAACCACATCCTTGCCCTTCAGCCTGGCCCATCAGCATGCAGCCAAGTTCCTTCAGAGATAAGGGAGTGGGGACCATCTGCTATCAATAGTGTCCACACACTTCCCAGTCAAGACTTGTTTCAGGCCAAGCTTCTTTCCTGAGTTAACAGAAGGTGACAAGCCTGGCAGTTTGCAAATTTTCCCTGCATGACTGATTCAGGCTGGCTGACCAGATACATGCTAATGAGAATGTGCCAGTTCACAACAAAAACATTTTTGAATAATTTAGAACTTCAGAGCTTGGTGTGCAGGATAATAGAATTCATTGTTTAATGACAGCGCCAGCAGAATGTACAGGCATCTACTACAAGCACAGACTGCAAAATCATCATCAGACCTAACTTTATAAATAATGCAAAAGGAAAAAGAAGCAAAGCCAACTTATAACTTTGTTTTCGTCTGCATCAGCAAAACAGATGAACACGAGCTATATATATTTAACATAGTCTTGATTTTGAGGCATCAGGTATTTGTGTGGATACTTAGTTTTCTTTCAAAGATAAAGGGTACTGCTAAATAAATTTATGTCCTGAAATTTTTCCAAGAAAATACTTATCCTTATTTTCCTTTTAGCTTGCCTGTGGAAGTGTATCACCAACACCATCCACTCCGCAAGGCAGAAGTGAATCAAAGAGGTGCTTCAAAACAAAGAAATAAGTATTTAGGACACTGTCTTTGGTGATAGATCTCATCATGCCACACTGTGCCTTTACTGCAAGTCCTTAAAGCTAGTTAGACTACTTAACTTGGAAAATACTGCCATTAATTGCCTTTCTACAAATGAGAATTTTTGATAAATCCATTCTTAACTGCAAGAATTGAAGTCTGTTGACCTAAATGCTGGTGAAAATCCAATCACAATATCACCATTTTTTCAGTTTAAAACAAGTTTTTAACCTAGGAGTGAGTTTGGGATTGGATTTTTGATGTGGTTTTATGTGTGTGCTTTGTGGTTTGTTTCTTTTCCTTTTAATGTTTAATACACCAAATTTGTGCAATTTTTAATCAAGGAGACTTTGCCAGACTTGAATAAAGCCAGTCTTATTAATCAGAACAGCTGGCACTAAAAGAAGAATTGCTAAGTTAAAAACCAGACTGAACAGCAACTCTGGACAGCAGAAAACTATATTCAGATGCTTTGGAGCTGATGCAAAACCATGATAAAACACTAAGTTTAGGATGCAGGTACACTCTCATCATCTTTACACTATTTTTTGCAATAGCATCAGTCTGACACACATCTATTAATGACTGTAACTCAAGCATAGGAAGCTTTGCAATTTATTAGACAATTTAACAGACATGGACAGATGATTGTACACTTTTGCAACTACTCCCATCTTTCCAAACACCACAGAAGACTGGCACAGTGTACAGAATAGGTAGTCTAATAAAAATTCAACTCGAACAGCAAAAATGGTCACTGAGTAACCATTCCATTAAAAGAAGAAAATACACATACACACAAGTGTTTGGGATCTGTTTTGTTTCTTCCACTGTATGCTGTGCTTTGACAACTGGCTGCGTGTTCAGAGCTCCAAAAATTATGAACTGGCCTTTGTTCCAGGAACCTTTGTCTTAATTTTGATAACCACTTTTTTAAAAAAATATGTTGCAGCATGGTTAACTTGTTCCACTATTAGAGATTTATTTCATTCACAAGAGAAAATTTCTTCTTTGACCAACTAGGAACATGTTCTGCTACCCTCCTACAAGCATGTCTGTGTCATTCCTCATACCTTGTTAGCACCTTCTGTTCACTCCAAGTCAGCATTTGTCATGCTGTGACCACCAAAGGCAGCAGGCACCATCTGCACCCTACCAGCTTCATGGGCTGGACAGCTATTTGGAAATTCCTCCAAAATGGCAAAAACACATCTTGCACCACCTCACAGACTGCTTTCCACTGCCATGACTGGCCCCAGCTGCACCTGACACCACAACTGTTTGGACAGCTCCAGCCAGCATCACGGATTTCAAAGCCCTGTTCTGTTTAACTACACATGCTGGTCTCATCCTGGTTGTACCATGGGCATCCAAAAACTGCTGAGAGATTGTCACAACCCCAAAAATTTGCTACATCTTCTTGGGATTTCAGAAATCAAATCCTGTTTAAAATGTTGATGTACCCCCTTCACACTAGAACCCTGTTTTAAAATAACTTCCTTTTTATGGAAAAAGACAAAAATAAGACTTCATTTCATTTTCTGACTCATTTTGTGTGTCTGGCTATTTCAGCATGAAAATTCTATTGCAGAGATAAGGAAATGCATGAGCTATTTCAAAGGAAATTAAAAAAAAAAAAAAAAAAACTGTCAGACTTTCTGACTAATTAGTGAGTGTTCATAAACCAAAAATTTTATCCTAATACCAAGCCAAATTTTTTTGTACTAAGGGAAAACAGAGGAAGAGAAAATTGCTGATACAAAGATGCTGAAAAAGACCAACAAAACCAGCATTCTCACATTTCTGTAAAACATTGGGCAAGAAAGTTGTGGACACTTCCCCTGAGGTTTGTGCTCTCACTTCCCAGCTAATCAGTGAGGCCAGGTTTTCCTACCTCTCCATTTGCTTTCTTGGATCCTATTCCCACTTGAGAGGTCACCTGCCGAGTGACCTCATGTCTAACAGATATGGGAGGCCTTGTACAAAACCTCTATTTTCTCAGCTGCCAACCTTGCTGTGCCCTCACCATTATGTCATCAGAGGAACAAGACAGGGAAATGAGAGATTTGACCCCAACAAACTTTGCATCAACATCATGCTGAGTTTGCTGCCTGGATTTTGCTCCGGTGATGGTACCGTCTTTTAAAATGATGTGGGGGACAGACTCCATAGAAGACAGTTGTGCCACGTGCCTTTTTATGAACAGAAGACACTGCAGAAGCTGCTTCTTCAGGTCTTTATAAAAGTAACAGAAAATTAGGCTTTTAAGAGTAGAGGTGGCAAAATAATCAAAGCCTTCTAAAGGGGACTGGCAACAATCTCTTCTAGACAGAGCATAACCAAACCATGGCAAACGGGGAAGGATTATGCATGTTATCTCTGCAGAAGCCAGGCTACCCTGTTTTCCCTGTCCCTGCTTTTTCAAACACACACCACAAAGGCCAAGCTGTGGTTTTGTTGGCTTTTGTGGTCCCGTAACCAAGCAAACGTATCAGTTCCAGTAGTAAGACTCCAAGGAATATTGCTTGTGGGATGATAGTGAACTAAATATTAAGTTATTTTGTTAGTTTAAGAATGTCTGGTTTTATTTGGAAATTTTACTAACAGGTCCGGAATACTTGTTGAAATACTTCTCTGAAAGTCAGGTAGTGCTTTCAGAAGCTTATCAGTAAGACAGTCTAGTTTATCTTCTTTTATTGGCACTGGAATAAAATGGATGTACTGACATGTAGTCTGAGGACCACAATCCCACTCTAATGAGGTGTTACTGGGCTGAGCAGAAAATAATTCTCCTGCTCAGTCCCTTGGTGTCTAATGTGCAAGTGTAGTACTGGTATTTTCATAACTAAAAGCAGTCATGAATACTTAAAGCACAGACTGAACAGGCTTCAATGTCAAAGCTTTGGAGGAAAACTAGATTTACTTGGAAAACTCAATAGGATCAGGAAGTAGCAACATCACAGCCATAACTTCACCATGTCAAATGTATATTCCACATTTATTGCAAGATGACTTCCCAAAGCAGAGATACTTGTAGGCATGATTTCTGGGATAGGAGATCCCTCTCACCACAGTCTCCAACTAGGCACATGCTTACAGTATTATCTGCAAGTATGAGAGACATTTCTACACTGTCCATCCCTTTTGAAAACAAGCATCTGTTAAAGACATTGAGCCATATGAAAAGCAGCTGAAATGCACCACAAAGTCAGTGCTGTATATGGGCTTTTGGGTTTTATTTTTTGTTTACCAGAATCAGTGGTTAGTCAACCCTGAGTCACAAGCTACATGACAAATTTCTACCTTCCTTTAATACTGAAATCTGTATACTCTTGGGAGCGAGTACTTTGAGAGCTTAAAGTTGACTGCCTTTTCTAGATAGAACTGAGGGGTGCAATAGCCAGTTAGGCCTCTGAATTTTTGAAAATACTGTGTTCCACCAGCCTGCCCAAAATAGTAAAGGCAAAGTTAGGGTAGGTCGAAACAGCATGCTGCTGCAAACATTCAACAGCCACAACTCAAGGGCAGAGAAACGCTGCAGAGACCTCAGCAAATTAGAGATGGGAAGTCACCAGCAGTTTGAAGTTTAACAAGGGCAAGTCCTGGACTCTGCAACTTAGGACGAGGCAACACTATATGTATGGGTGTGTACAAACCAGGAATGTCAAATCTTGTGTTCAGTTTTGGGCACCACAGTCTAATAAAGATACTGAACTATTAGCAAGTGTCCAAAGAAGAGCCAGGAGGATGGAGAAGGGCCTTGAGGAGAAGCTGTATGAGGAGTGCCTAAGATCACATGGTCTGTTCACCCTGGAGCAGAATGAGGGGAGACCACATGGCAGTCTACAACCTCCCCATGAGGAGAAGAGGAGGGGCAGAATGGATCCTTTCTTTGTGGTGATCAGCGACAGGACCTGAGGGAATGGATGAACTGAGTCAGGGACACTTTAGGTCACATACCTGGAAAAGGTTTTTTTTCACCCAGAGGGTGGTTGGGCACTGGAACAGGTTCACCAGGGAAGCAGGCACAGCACAGCCTGTCCAAGTTCAAGATGTGTTTGGACAATGCAGTCAGATACATGGAGTGACTCTTGGGGTGTCCCATGCAGGACCAGGAGTTAGACTCGATGGTCCTGATGGGTCCCTTCCAACTCAGCACCTTCTATGATACTGTTGGTCGCTGGCCCTCCCGTCTGTTGCTCCTACCTTGAGGCTACATGGAGAAGGGAAACTTCAGTCTGTCTGCAAACATGCAACAGGGCTCCCTTACCAATCCTGTAACTGTCCCTTCTGGGATGAAGTTTAGGTCTGATTGCAGCTGCAAGAACAGCCAAAGGGTGCCAGAATGCCAATTCAACATGTCAGTGTGTGGCCAGTACCCATAACCATTCTGTGCTTGTGCCAAAAATAAGCTGTGAGTCGCAGCACATACCGGTTTCTTTAACATCCAGGTAAGCAGATTTCTTACAAGAAACATTACAGTACAACAAGGGGGAAAAAAAGTCTTCCTCCTTCAGAGTATTCATCTTGTGCTTAATATCTTGTGCTTTTACAAAATTCCTCATGCCAAAACAGTAATGTGCCGTCTTGAAGGGGCAACACCCAATCTACAAAAAGCATTTCCAGAGTACAAGAACTTCATAGCTCCAAATAATACAAGGTGATGTTTACAAGTAGTACAAACCCCAGTAAAACAGTGGCACTTACTATGGACTTATGGTTAACAGCATGATTAAGCTCCCATCTAAACTGGGGCAAGCTGCTGCATTACTTGTCAAAGCAGGTAATTACTGAAGCTTGATAAGACATTACAATATTAACCCTTAGTCACATTAAGAGAGACTCCTTGTGAAACAAAAAGCTGGCATACAAAATTCAAAGAAGTAGATAAATGTTTATATAATTCTAAGAAATAAGGCATACTTTATCACCATTACATTTTGAAATTACATTTCTTACAGCACATCTTATTCAAATGTTTTCCAAAACCTAAGCTTCAAAAAAATAACTGATTTTTGCTAAACAAACTCAGAATTTATGCTTGAAAACAATTTTAAAAATGGAAGCCTGCCTTCAGTTTTTCCCCATAGTTTAAATACCTGGAAAAACATAGTGCCATTACACAGGAAAATCACAAGGGGCCATTACTCAAGCTCTACTTCGATATTTGCAGACCTTTTTAACCCATCTTCTCCACAAAAATTTCCAGCTATTGTAAGCAGAACCCTACCCACTAGACCTACTAAGCTTAATGACATGGATATATGCTACACTTTGCCATCTGGAAAGAACACACGTGATACAGCTTCCAGCTCTAAGCCAAGGTGAGCAGAGTAGCCAAATCCACACTTGGTACAAACTGGTGCCATCTCACTTCAGCACTGGGGTTTTTCAAAGTAACGCCAGCTGAGTGGCCATTAAAATATAGTGACATATTTGCATTACAATAATCTGTAAGTGGTAACTGCAGCTAATGAAGCTATAGAAGGATGGAAAAGTAGATCCAAAAGGCATTGCAGGACTGCAGACCTCAGGCCTCACAGGGCTTTTGTACAGCCTACATTCAGTAGGCTTTAATAGAGCCTGTGAAGTGGGTAATGAAGAATAAGGGTTGTAACACAGGCAGGGGTGGAGAAGGTGGCAGTGTTGAGGGCAGACAGACTCATCGTGATGCAGAAGATCAGAACCAATGTCATTTGAACCAATGTGATTTAAGCCATAAAAGCAAGGACGTGTGGCACTGCCCTACCATCTACCATCATAATCACCCAGCCAAACCATTTTGTCTGCAACATTCAACTGAAAAACTGGGGTACTGGGCCTTTTACCTGCCTGCAGAGACAGCAGCCATCTCACAGGAAAGGCAACCTTCAACTACCCTGCATGTGCTGTGTAGCAGTGAGGCAATGAAACACGGAGAATGTTGAAGAGCTCAGTCTCATTGTAGGCTGACAGACCTGACAGACTGAGAAGTCAGGTTTCAGATTACTCTTCACATGACCAGAGCAGATTTAGACCAAAGTTCACTGCAATACTCAGTTAAGCATATGACCTTGTAGGATGGCAGAAAGAACACCCTGTGGGAAACTCAGAAGAGAATCCCCGTTATCAGATTCAGGTGCTGAACTTCAGCAGCCAAGGTTGTAAACCCCAATGTCACTTCATTCTCTGTCTCTGCCCCCCAAAGAGATTTCATTTATCACCCAAAAAGAAACAGAGAGAAGTAAGATGAACTTAAGCTGCTGTTCTGAAGAGACCAAGTACTCACAAATTAACAAGCAAGGTCTGAAGGTCCTCCAGTGCCCAAATTCTAAATCTGTTTTTTCCTTTGTCAGCAATGTAGAAAGACTACCCCAAGCAGCCAATCAACCAGGTTAAGCTGGACAGAAGACCTTAGTCATAGTTCCAGGAATTAGAGCAGTAGATAGAGTTAAAGAGCTGGTTAAGTGAAAGCTACTCATAATGAAGTTTCACTGGCAGTACCACTGCTTTTTCCACTGTAATATCAAATTCCTATCTACTTGGATGTTGGGGAATCCCATACTCTCCAAAACATGGAACTCTAAGCAGTGACTTGTGACCAACAGGACACAGACTTGCACACCTCACCTGTGACCTCAGTCAGCATAGCATGGAGGTCCACGTGAGTAGATTGGAAAACCCACACTTTTGTGTGACCCATTGACTAGATCACTAAGTGTTCATATTTGAGTAGTATCAAATGACTCACAGAAAAGGCTGATGGACCAACATTTTTATCCTACTTAGAAGTACTTACTTTGCTAAATAGAATGCTACTAAAGAGAAAAGTGATATAGAATTGCTCTATGAACTGTGCTCCATTCAAATACAATTTGAAGTTAATATGTGTATCAGTACCTAAAAAGCCAGCAGTCCTCTCTCTCTAGCAATTTTTTGTATCTCTCTGACATTAGCCTATCTTTTTAAGACCCTGCCTTTCTAAAAATTCCCCAGAGATGCCATGCTTTACACAAGCAAGGTCCTGAAGAGCAGCACTCTGCACTGCACAGGACATAGATTTGCTTCCATGGCAGCAATAGGAACACAATCTCTCAATCCCTTACCACTGAGCCATTCTTAGAACACAAATATTAGAATACCAGCAATTAGTGTTTGAATTTTTAACATATCTTTTAAGATGTGAAGTTGCATATTTCAGGGGTTTCTATTCCATATTCATTATAAAAACTTTACCTTCCGAGATCTTAATTTCTTGTTGATGTTGTTTTTTCTGAACCACATACCTTAGCTGAACAAGGTAAAGGAACCCCATCTTCACTGCCCCAACCCTAATTTCTCAAGAACAAGGCTGAAGGAAAAACAGTCATAAGGCTCATTTCAGCTCACAGCACCTTAAATGGTCACAAAACAATGAGAGCACACAGATGCCCATCCACTCATCTCCACCTTTTCAACCTGCCTGGTAAACTCTGTGGACAGCACAGAAATACCAGAATCCTGGCCTCAGTAGCATTACTGGAGTGGGATTTGCTCCTGCAGTATATAATTCTGTGAAGAGTTGCAGGCAGGCAGAGTGAAAGGCCAGCGAGACACAGCTGCAAACCCAAACAAAACTATTAACTCCAGTATTAGAGCCAGCAGCTTTGTCAGCATACCTCTAATGTAAACAAAACATAGTCTGCACAGTACACCCTCAGGAACAGAGTGAACAGCCTTCCTCCAGCTACCAGACTTCCTCTGCAACATGAAGACAAGGCTCAGGATTCATACTTGAAACCTAACTAAAACTTACAGTTTTCCAAGCCCTATCATCTTGAACACATCATGACACACAGAAGCCAAGGAAAACAAATGGAATTCATGTTTTACTGGGTTCCACATGCTGCGATATTTCCAAGCCTACTAGCATCCACCAAGAAACATGCAGAATGCTCAGTTCTGAAAACAAATCCATTACCAGGACAAAGCGCAGAACAAAATCAACAAGCTACTCCAGATGTTTTTCATTTAACTGCATTTTGCAGAGGAAGTGAATTTGGTATAAAATATACTTGGCTTTGGTCCATAATATTTTTATTATTAAGCTTGAGGGACAGGGGGACTAGTGCCCATCTTTACAGCCAATTTCTCTTCCTTCTTGGTGTAGATCCACTCCTACTCAAAGCAGATGGTACAGAAGAGTCACCTATTCAAAGCTAGTTTAGGGTGCTACTTGGGCAGTGAGTACACCTGAGGAGATAAATTAATGTGCACAGTAGACAGAACACATGCTGGATCAACAAGACATGAAGCTGGACTTGGAGACCCTGGCAGGTATACATGACAGCAGAGGAAAACTGACAGCAGCACAGGCAGACAGCTTTCCCTTTTCCCTTAACAAGGTTAAATCAGCAACAAAGATGACTGTAAACCTTGGCTGTCACCCAAAAGTTTACTCTGAAGGGAGAAATCTGATTTACCCAAAATTATGTGCTGTACAGATACCATATGTATAGTAAGTACTTATCTTCTGGAAGAATACACACCCACACTTATTTATAGGCAACTGACTGAAGTGCCTTCAATTCCAGCAAGTTAAGCCTCCTTCAGTGAGTTTCAGGGAACACCTTTATAGAATTTACTGCCCCAGAGCATTCCACTTGCACAAATGGGGAAGTTGCTGCATACACCTCTGGTTTGAGAAGCGTGTGTATAAAACAAAACTGTTACATAAATCTCCTATACTAGGCAAAGAAAAAGGGTAAAGAAGGGGACGTGAAAGGACTTTTTTTTATGCAGTACATTGCTCCCAAACAGTATATCTAAGCATAGTCAAAATAATAGAGCAGATTAATAAAACTGTGAGGTTTTTATTCTTTGGCACTAAACTAAGCGGATTTTAGACACAAATCTGATTAATCTGAATCACCTTTCAAAACCTACACTCTAATATCAAAGCTTGAAGAGACATTTTGATACTAGATTTGATTTCTTTGTCCAGTAATATGAACTGCTACTTAAAATATCAACAGGTTATTAAAGCACAAAAATTGCCAGTCTATTTCTGTGTTGTTAGCATGATGAATCATTAATCTAATTCCTTCATTAAATTCCACCTGATTATTTACACCCGTCTAGCAAACATTTGTGCATTGTGTTACAAATCTAATAGCTGACAATCACCAACATGCAGATATTCCCTAGCAAATTTGTACTCATTATTAACATACTATTTAAAGTTTATTAACTATGAAGTTCCTATGAGTCTAAAAGTAGACTAAGTGAATATGTCAACACAACCGTGTGTACATCTGCACATATATAAGTTACTTCTAGATACTAATTTCTAATTAATCTAAAAAAATCTTCAGTTGTGCAGGAGCAGATCCATGTTTGGGAACAGATAACTGCAACTTTATACCCCCTGAAAGCACATTTCTGGCCAGTATTCCAGGACATCATTGCAAGACAGCTAAATCTTCTAAGGGCACCCATCCAGCCTTGTGACGAAATTTTGGGAAAACTTTCTACCCAAATGACATGATGTAGAAAGTGCCAAAAGAGTCACTTCATCTCCAGGGAACTAACAAGCCTGCATAGTTACAATGTAGATATATTGCCCTTGGCAAAGGCAACTTCTACCTCCTCCCACCTCTGAATCTGACAAAATTAGAAAGCACCACTGTCAGATTTCCCTGCATATTTAAAATCCTCAAGGGAACAGCTATTTATTACTGCTAATATACAGCCATACTAAACAGTATTTACTTATTATCTCCAATAGGTAGAAAATTTTGTTTCCATACAAAATCAATGCAAGAACATTTTGCTACTTGGAAGTATTTAGGCTTCTCAAAAGAATATTCCACATTTCCATGTGTTGTGTTCTACTTCCTTTCTAAGTTTGCTTCCAGTTGTTTTATGGCAGCTGTGAAGGTGTGCACCATTTCCTTGTCATTTACAAAGCAC